>OX940811.1:17527629-17656429 GCA_954870605.1 Acer campestre | reverse complement strand
CATTCTTTTGACATGGCTCTGACTTTCTTTAAAGACCCCCCTCTGCAAATTGCTGGTTCCCTAGAGGATGATGCTAATGGTGTGGCTGTTGCTAGACCTGTTTCTTGTTTTGTTTAGTTCTTTTTTGTTTTTGTTTCTAGGCTTATGCCTCCTTTTCAACAACAACAACAAACGAACAAACAAACAAACAAACAAAAAAACAAAAAAAAAACAAAAAAACAAAAAAAAAATTGTTGGCTCTTTCATTTTAACACAGATTAGAATTATGTTTTATGGGTTTTTATTTTTTTTTATTTTTTATTTTTGTACCTTGATGATACGAATTCATACGATGGTGTTGTGCTGTTTTATGCATGGTTGTTTTCCAATTTACCCGATCCGTTTAGTCAACCCGAGCAACTTATTTATCTATTCATGGTTGTTTTCCAAAGGATTGACCCGTTTTAATTAAACAAGTTGTGTCGACGATTAAATGGGTTCATGTCGGGGCAGGTTGACCACACCCGTTTTGTAAGCTCTATCTTAAACCATTTAAAAAAAATATATATTATCGTGATTTATTTACTTGAATCTAAAATTTATTAATTTTCATTGCGAAATAAAATGAAATATTTAACATCAATAATAATAACTGATTAGTGCAACTACACAACTATAAATGTGGATATCTTTAGAATGTCTCCATGAAGAACAAAGAAAGAAAAAGGATGAGATTCAACTGACGGTTTTTTCAGTAGTCAGCTATTACATCCATTAACATGGAATTGTGCAATAAACAATCTAATAAGGGCAATCATCTTGTAAAAACTTTGCCCCAGAAAACAATCTTCCAGATTCCATGAACCCCTGAAAAATGACAAAATAACAATATACGTGACTCCACAATCTAAAATGCACTTTGAAACCCCTACAATTGTCAAAAGGGAAAAGGGACAATTGAAGGGTGGCACTATTGCAACCCATAAAATGTTACACTCACTTTTTAAAAAAATATTTTATTACTAAAATAACCTACAATAAAATTACTTTTATATCTTCTTCTTCATTGGCATCGGGAAAAAATAAATAAATAAATAAATTCTATCAATCATTCAATACTCAACACTCAACAGATTCCTCTATGGTCATCTTCTTCCGTTGGTAAGACAATTACTTCCCTACTTTTTCCCACAACTCTACAAATATCTTCTTCACGTCTTCATGACCATATTATCTTTGTGTCTTTTAAAAGACACCCTTGATATTTAAATACAACAACATTAGAAAAGTAGACTCTAAAAAAATGTGCGCGTGGGGCTAGTTTTTTGAACGCGCTTGGTGGGGTTTTTTTGAATCTGCTTTTCTAGCAAGTAGTGTACACGCGCCGCCTTCTTTTTTCTGTTTTTCTCGATCGTCTTGTTTTTTTCTTGCATTTTTCTTCTGATCGGTGTTGGATATGGAACCAGTTACGGAGGCGTTTTGTTTTTCTGCACAACAAAAGCCAAGGGTTGATGGATCTGTAAGTTCAGGGATGAATTTTGGGCTTGGAGGTTCTACCAAGCGTGCTAGAGCTGACATTGATAGTAAGGAACAGACAGATGCTGATATGGAGAATTCTAGGAAGGAGAATATTGGAAGTTTTAAAGCTAAACTTATGAATATGTCTTGCCCAAGGTCGTGGTCTGGTTTTGATGCAGGGAGTGGGAAGTTAAAAATTGATCAGGAGGACATTATGGTCTCCGATGGTCCTGGAGGTCCGATTATGAAGTTGTCTCCAAATTTGAAAGATCAATTACACAAACCATGGGCGAATGCTCTAATTTTGAAGAATATGGGGAGAGCTCATTCTCTGAGTTTCATGATTTCCAAGCTTTCACAGAAATGGGTGTTAGCAGGGAAGTGGCATTTGACTGATCTTGGTGAAGGCCATTTTGTGGCCAGGTTTCAGAGGAAGGAGGATTTAGTTTATGTGTTAACTAATGGCCCTTGGGTTATCCTGAATCAGTATTTGGTTGTTCAAAGATGGAAACCCAATTTTGTGCCTGGAGAAGATCTGATCCAGAGTATGCCAATATGGGTGCGATTATCAAAATTACCGATGGAATGGATGGTGTCGGAGCTGCTCTGGAGTATAGGGGGTATGCTGGGCAGTATGTGTAAAGTTGATCCGGTCACAGAAAACCAAGCCAGGGGTAGGTTTGCGAGAATATGTGTAGAAGTGGACATTACTAAGCCTCTCATAGGATCCCTATGCATTGAGGATAGAAATATAAGGGTGGAATATGAGAGTCTTGGGTTAGTTTGCTTTAAGTGTGGTAGATATGGGCATAGTAAAGATTTCTGTAAAGAAGGTGTTGAGGAAGTCGTGTCTGAGGAAACTATGGAGGAGGTTCAGACTGGTGCTGATAAGGAGGTCTCTCCTTATGGTCCATGGCTTCTTGTGTCGTATGGGAAGCAAGGAAATAGGAACTACAAAGGTAAGGTTGGGAAAGGTGGCTATGGGAATTCTGGTGGTAATGTTAATGTTCCTGGTGGGTCTAGGAATGGTGGTGCTGGATATACTGGTGGTAACTCTAATGAGGTTGGTGGAAAAAGTATTAATTACGCTAATTCTTCTAGTGGATTTAGGAATGGGGGGTATGGTAAGAATGTTGATAATTCTAAGTCCAATTCTGTGGGTAACGTGGCTAGGAATGCTGGTACTGCCAGGTTTGAATCGGAGAGGGGTAATAAAAAGTCGAATGATGAGTTTGTTGATGGTAGTTGTGGTATGAAGGACAATGTGAAAAATGGGAGAAGTAATCAGTTATCTGATGTCAGTAACAAACCTTCTGGGAGTGGAGCTAGTGGATCTCGTTTTGAAGTGTTAAGTGAAGAAGTGGATGTTAATTTCAAAGAAAATTGTAAGGAAGGGAGTAAGTTTGGTGAGTTGCCGACCCTGGCTGAAATTACTAATGTTAGTGGTATGCAATCTTTCAAGGCAGGGAAGGGGACTAAAAAAATTACGAAGAAAACTGATAAACTAGGATTCAAGAAGGTTGGAATACAAGGTGCTATCAGTGTCTTGAGAGGTAATTCGAGTATGTGTGGGAATTCTCAGGATAAGTCTCTTTCTTGTTCGGAAAAAGGGAGGGAAGTTCAAGGGAATGTGAATGTTCTTCATACTCTCCACAATGATGGCAGTAGAGTGGATAAGAGTTGTGAGGTTGTGGTGGATGGTGTAGCAAATCTGGGTCTACAGAATGATCCTGGCATGAATATTGATAGTTTTGTTGCTGTGGCTTCGAAATTGGAGGAGGCCATGGCAATTATTTCTGAATAATGTTCCCTTTTCCCCATTTTTTTTTAATGATATGTGTATGGAATGTGAGGGGTGCTGGTAGAAAGGGTTTCGCTAGAACTGTGGCTGATTTACGTCATATGTATAGGTTTGATATTATGGCTATTCTTGAGCCTAGAATTAGTGGTAGTAGAGCTAGGTGTGTGATTAAGAAGCTTGGATTTTCTAATAATTTTGTGGTTGAGGCTGAGGGTTTTTCGGGAGGGTTGTGGCTGCTTTGGAATGATTGTGATATTAAGATTCAAGTCATAGCTCATTCGAGGCACAGCATTACTGCCCTTGCTACTGATTACAGGAACACTTGGGTGTTAACCATTGTTTATGCTAACCCTTGTGTGAGTGCTAGAGGATTTTTGTGGGTTTATTTAGATGCTATCAGGAGTTGTTTTACACTACCTTGGCTTATTGCTGGAGATTTTAATGAAATCACTTGTTGTGCGGAGAAGAGAGGTGGGAGAAATAGCTTTTCTAAGAGTGGTTTTTCTGATTGGATTAGTAGAAATAGTCTGGTTGATATGGGATATATTGGGTCCAATTTCACTTGGATGACCAAAAGAGGCATTGGAGAGGAGATTTGGGAAAGATTGGATAGAGCCTTGTGTTCTATGGACTGGAGGTTGTGTTATGCGGAGGGCTTTGTTAATCACTTACCTAGGATAGTTTCTGATCATTGTCCTATTCTTATCAATTTGGCCAGTAAACAGATCCCTAAGTGTGAGCATAAACCTTTCCGGTTCGAAGCTATGTGGCTTAAGCATAATAAGTTTGAAGGCATGGTTCGGCAGTTCTGGAAGTTGCATAAAATGCAATTTTCAGCTGATAACAGTTGTGATAAATTGCAGAATTTTGGGGAAGCTCTTCGGACTTGGAATAAAGAGGATTTTGGTAATATTTTCAGGAATAAACGGAGACTCCTTGGTAGAATTCAGGGTGTCCAAAAGCTTCTAGGTAACAGATTTTCTCATTCCCTTGCTAAGTTAGAAGATAAATTGGTTAGGGAGTATAATGAGATTCTTGAACAAGAAGAGACTTTTTGGCAACAAAAATCTAGAAATGTTTGGCTAAAAGAGGGTGATAAAAACACTAAGTTTTTTCACCTCTCTACTATAGTTAGAAGGAGGAGAAATAAAATTGAAAGGCTTAGGAAGGATGATGGGACTTGGGTGAATGATATTGAGGGCATGAAAGTTGAAGCTGTGAATTATTTCCTTAAGCTTTTTGAAGAGAAACAAAGTGTAGGGAATTTAGCTCATATTCCTCTGTCTTTCCCTAGTTTGGAGAGTGATATTATTGATAGTCTTAATGTTAAAATCTGTGAGGAGGAGGTTAAGCATAGTTTGTTTAACATTGGTGGATTAAAAGCGCCTGGGCCGGATGGTTTTCCGGCTATCTTTTTTCAGAAGTTTTGGGGGTTGTGTAAAGAGGAGATGGTGAGTTTGGTTTCTGATTGCTTTGAGAAGGGATGTGTACCAGATATCATCAATAAAACCTTTATTTCCCTCATTCCTAAAGCCCCTAATGCTGCTTGTATGACTCAATTAAGGCCGATAAGCTTGTGTAACACTTTTTATAAAGTGATTAGTAAGATTGTAGTGCATAGGTTAAGGCTTTTAATCCCTAGTCTTATAAGTCCTAACCAAGTGGCCTTTGTGCCTGGGAGGCAAATTCAGGACAATATAATTGTTGCGCAAGAGGTTCTTCACAAGTTTAGAACGGTAAAAGGGAAAAGGGGTTTCATAGCTTGGAAGATAGATTTAGCTAAAGCCTATGATAAACTACAATGGGGTTTTATTCAAGAGGTTTTGGCTGAGGTTGGTATTGTGGGAAAACTAAATCAGTTGATTATGAGTTGTGTTACTGGGGTGCAATTTCAAGTGTTGATTAATGGAGAAATCTCTGATAGTTTTCGGCCTAAATGTGGCATTAGGCAAGGTGATCCTTTATCACCTTACCTTTTTGTCTTGTGTATGGAGAAGTTAACACATATCATCCAACATAAGATCTCAGGGGGGTACTGGAAGCCTGTGAAGATCTCTAGGGATGGTCCGAATGTGTCCCATTTATTCTTTGCCGATGATCTAATCTTGTTTGGTCAAGCTTCGGCGAAGCAAGCTCAAGTCATGAAAGAGTGTATTGATTTATTTTGTGGGAGTTCTGGTCAACATGTGAGTTTTGATAAGTCTAGAGTTCTGTGTTCTAAGAATATCAGTATAAGGGATGCGAAAAAGCTTGCTGATATATGTGGTTCTCCGATGACTACAGATTTTGGGAAGTATCTTGGTGTGCCCCTTATCCATGGGCGTGTTACTAAAGATACGTATAAAGATATCTTGGACAGAATCCAGTGCAGACTTGCTATGTGGAAGAGTTCCACTCTGTCCTTTGCTGGGAGATGTACCTTGGTCAAGACTGTTGCTTCAGCCATCCCAATCTATGTTATGCAATCTAGTAGGCTGCCTAATGAGACTTGTCTGAAAATTGATATGCTGAACCGTAACTTTCTATGGGGTCATTCTGCTGAGGATAAGAAAATTCATTTGATTAAGTGGGATACGGTGTGTCTCCCGAAGTTACAAGGGGGCCTGGGTATCAAGAAGGCGAAGATTATGAATCAAGCTTTGCTTGCGAAAGCTGGATGGAGGCTGCTGCAGAACGAGGAGGGCTTATGGGGAAATTTACTTCAGCAGAAATATCTTAGAGGTGATAATTGTGTGGACTTTGAGAAGCATAAGTCTAGTGTGAGTTCGAGCACTTGGAGGAGTATCAAATTTGGCTCTAAGTTGCTTTTGGGTGGGTTAAAGTGGAGAGTGGGCAGTGGAGAGCACATTGACTTTTGGAGTGATGTTTGGGTTCCAGAATTTGGAAAGCTCCAAGACTTTGCCACTAATTCCTTGGATGTTACTTGTTCTAGTGAAAAGGTGAGTGATTATCTTATTGATGAGGACTGGAATGTTCAGAAGTTGAGTTCGGTGCTTCCTAGTCATATTGTTTACAGGATTTTGAGCATCCATGCTGGAAAGAAGCACAGTGGAAAGGATAAAATTATCTGGGGATTGTCTAATGATGGGAAATTCTCTGTTAGAAGTGCTTATGAGAGTATTTTTAAGGGTGAAAATGTTTCAGATTGGCAGTGGAGTTTTATATGGAAGTTAAGGTTGCCTCCTAGAGTCCAGCTGTTCATTTGGACTGTTCTTCATAATAAAATCCTTACAAATGAACAAAGAGCTGCTAGAGGCCTCACGTTGGATTTGACTTGCCCCAGTTGCAAAGATGGATATGAGAATTTGGCTCATGTGTTCAAAGATTGCTCGTCTGCTAAGACTGTTTGGGAGAGTGTCTCCAAGGGTATTACTTTGACAGGGGATTTCAGGTTGGATTGGCAGGATTGGATGCTTCAGAACCTGCAGTGTAAAGTGAAAATTTTTGGAGATGTTCCTGCTTTTCTTCTCTTTGCTGTCACCCTTTGGTTTATATGGAAATGGAGATGCAAAATTGTTTTTGAGCCTGGTTTTAAATTTCCTGGTAATGCAGGTAAGATTATTATTGAGTATGCTGAAAATTGGACTAAGGCTAATAGCCCTGGTATTGATAAAAGGGTGAGGAGTCCTTGTTCTATTGCTTGGAATCCCCCTGAGATTGATTGGATTAAACTTAATGTTGATGGAAGTGTGAATCCTGAGCTGGGGAGGATTTCGGCTGGTGGAGTTATTAGAGATCATTTGAAGAGTTGGATTGGTGGCTTTGCTTTGAATAGAGGTGTTGGCAGTATTTTAGAAGCGGAGCTTTGGGGTATTTTTGAAGGTCTCCAGTTTGTTTGGAAGGCAGGATTCAAGAATGTGGTGATTGAATCGGATTCTCTTGTGGCTGTGTCCTTATTGTCTAATCCTACTCATGCTTCTCATCCTCTTTTCAGTATTATCCAGGCCTGCAAAGATTTGATGAGAAATGAGTGGTGCTGTAAAATTCTGCATGTGTATAGAGAAGGAAACAGAGTTGCAGATGGCCTTGCTAAGCTGGGTAACACGTTAGGTTTGGGTATCACGTTTTTTGGCGAGCCTCCTCCTCAGATTTTAGGTCTCTTAGATGATGATCTTACTGGTTTAGCTTCTGTTAGACTGGTGCCCTCTAGTTAGTTGTTGTTCTGGGCTTGGCCCTCTTTCTTACCAAAAAAAAAAAAAATACAACAACATTAATAATGAAAAGATGATTTTATTAAAAGTGTTACTGAAAAGAATAATGAAAATACATTATAATGTTAAGATCCGACAAAAGAGTTATTTCACAAAATTAACATGGATCTTTATTAGTAACTAGTAAGCATCTCAAAGTTTTGCTATTCTTTAGAATTTATAATTTCTTTTAAGATTTACCCTTTATTAACTTTTAGATTGAGATTCAATAAGAGAGATGAGATATTAAAGAAAAAATATATACTAAAAGACTAAAGGAACAGAAGAAAACTAATGGATGAAAATAAATTAGTTAATATAAAAGAAAACAAGGTTATTTTTGGAATTTCAGGAGGTGTATAGAGAAATTTGTAGATTTAGAACTTTTAAGATGGGTTTCTTAATAACTTGGGTGTGGCATGACATTTTATGGGTGTAAATAGAGCCACCCAAAATCGAAATGTTTTCAATTTGAAAACACAAGAAAGGTTAAAATTAAAGAAGGTTCAAAATTTCAACTTTACTTGATAAAATTTTAAACGTCACAGAAAGTATCACTTCGACTTGATTTATAAGAACTTAAATTGCTAATGCCAAATCTCCTACCCTAACAAAAGTGTTAATTGGCCATTTATTCGATTTCCCCTCAAGATTCAAAACAAATCATAAAACATTCAAATACAAAACCACTATCTTAAAATGAACTAATCAAATTTTGCACAAGACGATAATAAGACAACTACCTGCAAAACAATAGCAGCCATAGCATGCTCAACACAGCTCTCATATTGCTTAACCTATGTAGGTGAAAGAGGATGATTCATGAAATAAGAAAGCACTTCATCCCTTATGTATTCTTCGCAGCTCTGTCAATACAACCAACTATGAGATCCTGTAATTCAGACCAGTTATGCAGAAGACTTATGATAATAGCCAATGTTTTAAAATGTGAGAGTCGATCGAGGCGGTTATTTTGCCTCAATTTGAAAATGATAAATAATGCAAAAAAAATAAAATAAAATAAAATAAAAAAAATACAAAAATACGAAAATAGAATATCATAATAGGGTTTTTATTAAAAAAAAAAAAAAATGCTTTGCAGCACACCTTATCCGCCATACACTCACCCCAAACAAACAAAAAACGCTAATTTCAATATATATATATATATATATCTCCAATAATTTGCAGGACAACATATCGTCTATACACTCACCGGTCACCCCAAACAAAAAGAAACGTCACAGCCGCCTCAAGGCCAAAAGCACATTGAGGCAGCGCCTCATTGCATTGAGACGGTACCAAGCAAGATTAAAGGAGAGGTTGGCAACTCAAGGCACTTTGGCCGTAAGGTGCGCCTTAAGGCGCCGCCTCAATTCAATTTTTTAAAAATTGATAATAGCTGAAGATTGTTCAATGTCCTGTAGTTAATCAACATTATTGTACTTGTTTTGATAACTTATCATAAAACAAGACTAATGGCTAATAATTTTTTGTAGTTGGGTTTGCAAAAATAATAATAATCTACATTCTTGAAAGCTACACATAACAGCAAAAGACAAAAATGAAACTAAACTTATTTAAGACAGATAAATATTTACTTAACACTTCCAAAAAGCCAAACCAACAATCAAATAATGAGTTTGGCCAATATGTGTACTGTCAAAACTATTCAGAAGTGAAAAATTATTGAACTTTCCAAATATTTTCTACATGTTTTACATACATACCTTTGATGATAAACTCTCATCCCAATATGTATACTTTAAACCTTTAAATTTTCCACTTATACGCAAGTTGTCAATCAACTTCCTCATTTGTAAAGCCTAATCATATAAAAAATAATCATATCAGAAAGCTAGAGAGAGCTGTTCTTAAACATTCAAGAAAAGAAAACTCACATCATCTTTCCCATTGTTTCTAATAAAAGGATAGGGAACAACAAGGCCAAGTACATCAAGATCATTAACCTGCATCAACACAAAGAAGAAAAGATAAACATAAGAGTCTGAAGATGCATGAGAGTTTCAACAACAACAAAGTAGATATGTTCTAAGCATGGCAAGTAAGGAATACTTCTGCATCAAGACAAAGAAGAAAAATAACATAAAGAGTCTTAAGATGCATGAAAGTTTCATCAAAAGCAAATTAGATATGTTCTATGTAGGGATGACATTTTACCCCACAGGCTCCAATTCCCCATCCCCATTTGGGGGAAAAATCCTTCCCAAACGGGGACCCCAAATGTAAATGGTTTCCCCATTCCCCCAAAACCTTTATCTAAAAATAAAATTAAACAAGTATTTATTTCCCCTTATTCCCCATTTCCCCATTTTAATCATAGGTATAATTAAAAACCCTAAACTTTATTTGTATTTTTATTTGAATTTGTACTATGTAATTTTTATTTGAATTTGAATGAGTAAATTTAGTACATTTGAATGTAGGCATTTTAAATTTTAAGTCAAACATGGTCAAACAGGAGAAACAGAGAAAAATATGAGATTAGGGATTGAGGATACCTTTTAGGGAACCAATATCCATCCCCATTTCTCCAATTGCCATCCCTAGTTTCTAAGCACAGCTAGTAAGGGTGGGCATGGATCATTTTAGTTTGGTTTTGGGCACAACCGAATTGAAACATGAAATATTCAGATTTCAATTTTTTGAACTTGTTTGAACCGTTTTAATATGATGAACCGAATTGAACAAACCGTCATTAATTAGGTTTGGATTGATTCAATATGGATATGGTTTTCCAAAACAAAAACAAAAACATTAATTCAGTGTTAATTTGGTTTTCATTATTTTAAGAATGTTTGGACCGCATTATAATTGAAAACTGAACTAACCATGCATTTTTGATTCGGTATATTTTGGTGAAGCATTTTAATCAATCACAAATCTGACGTACAAATTAAACAGAAGAAAAAATGAAAAAATAATAATAGTGAGAAAACTTACCACACTTTGAATAGTCTTTGATACTATTAAATCCAAATCATTTTTCTTTCGAGAGAAAGGACTGCAAACACATGTATAAAATAATGAGCATCGAATTAGAAAACACTAAATCATTTCATCGACAATGATTCATAATCTTTCTAATAGAAAAGCTACAAAAAGGGTCCAAAAAGGGGCCAAACTCGTTGATTATTTAAAAATCACATAACAGCCCACATATACAACGATCAAATTACACCATTTGAATAAAAATTATAGTATAAGGTAGGTGTAGCTTATAGTATGTTCAGTAGCTAAAACAGAATTTTTTTTCTATAAGTTTGGTTTCCTTTAAAAAAAAATGCAATTTACCGAGCTAGGCAGATAATCATATGCATAAGAGATGTCATACGGTATGTCATATGGAAATTCATCCGCTGATCTGAAGTAATCATCTGACAGAGCCAAATTCATGGATTTTTCCCCAACATAAAAACATAGCAACCGAGAATTAGTCGAGTATTTCTTCCGCAGCGCTTCCATGTACAAGGTCAAGGGCTTCACGTACTTCATCTAGTACTCAAATCATGGAGTCAAATATTAAACATTTATTGTAAATTAACTGGAAACAGGTTGATTTTGAAGCAAGATGGCGATTTTATTGCTTTCCTTTAAAATAAAAATTAAAAAAAAAAAAAATCAAATACCTTCTGCTGCTTAGCGGCTGGGTAGCTGTAGAGTGAGAGGTGAGTGAGGATGATAAACGTTTAAAATTATATATAGTTACTAGTTAGGGACCGTTTGGTATGGGGTAATATTTGTATTGGAATGGGAATCTGACAACATTCTCATGTGTGTTACTAGGTTTACGTTTTTCGATTCCTGGAAAAATGAATCCCATGGGAATCACGTTACCCTCCAAACAGGTGCGTTTCAGATGTCCCTCCATCTGATTCCTATTGTGGGACCCACCCTCATTAAAAAAAACTATTATTATTTCATTTTCTTCTTCTCCGTTCTTCTTCTTCGTACTTGTAATGTGATTCCCATTCCAACAGGTGGGTTTCAGATGTCCCTCCATCTGATTCCCATTGTGGGACCCACCCTCATTAAAAAAAAAAAACTATTATTATTTCATTTTCTTCTTCTCCGTTCTTCTTCTTCGTTCTTCTTCGATTATGATTATTAATTTTTTTATTTGTTTGCTTCTATTCTTTCCTCTTCTTCTATAAACAACGGTGGTGTTGGATTGAAATCATCTCTTCCTCTTCACGCAGTTTCTGAAACTCAACACAAAAAATCCCCAATTTCTTTTCACTGAAATCCCTAATCCTTAACCTCTTCTTCTTCAATTTTCAATCACGCAAACCCTAGATCAAATCTTCTCCTCTTCAATTCACCCCCCAATCCCAATCCCAATCCTGGCAATTGATCAATTTTTCAAAAACCAAAACCCAGTCAATCGATCCATTTTTCAATCGAATCCTCCAAAAAAGACTCAACAATAGCAGCTCAATACTTAAAAAAATAAAAATAAATAACGAATCAAGAACAACCCAAAATTTACTTGATAATTATCCCAATCTCAACAAAAATGCTCTCAATGAATATTGTATTATTCATGGTAAATTCAACCCATCAAATTATCATGAATTGCTTTGACTTAAAAGAGCTAATCAATTTTTCAAAGAAAGAGATCTGGAGAGAAATTTAAGATGAACGCATCTGGGTTTCCAAAGAAAGAGATGGAAAGAAAGCAAAGACAAGGAGATGAAAGAAACCCGGATCTGGAGAGAAAGACTAAGACAAGGAGATTTTTTCTTTTTCTTTTCTTGAAATGGATTTTTTTTTTTTTTTAACCGTATAAGATGGACTTTGAATTATTATTATTATTTTTTAATTTTTAAGTTTTTAATAAAATAAAAAAGCAAATTCCCATGTACAACCAAACACCAGTACTTGATATTCCCAGGAATCCGACAAAATATTCCCATACATAACCAAACACATATATACAACTTTCTAAGGAATCACATTACTGGTTTCACTTTCCCAGGATTCACATTATTTTGATTACCTCATACCAAACAGCCCCTTAGGGTTTTCAAGAAGTTAGCTAAGTAAATTACACTTATACCCTCCGATGTATCTAATTCTAAACACTGTGTACTATAGAATTAAGTTATCAGGCCCACATGTGGTTGGTTGTAAATAGAATCTGTGCATAAGGGAGATATTTGCACCTCTCAAAACTTGTTCATACCCCTTACATTTTTTTTAGTTTTCAATTTCTATAATACCTTGATTAAAATTACTTTTATACATATTCAAATCTTTGCAATAGGTTTTCGGGATATTGGCACTTTTAATCAGGCTATGCTATCCAAGCAAGGTTGGAGGCTTTACAATAATCCTGGTTCTCTGGTGGCAAGAGTTTTGAAGGGATGCTATTTCTCGAGTACTTCTTTCTTGGAGGCAAAAAGGGGAAAGTCGAGTTCCTTTTTATGGAGAAGTTTAATGTGGGGAAAGAGTTAATGGAGAAAGGGTCGAGATGTATTCATAAAGACAGATAGATTCTGCGGTTGTCGACTTTTAAGGTTGCTTCTATTCCGATGCTTGGGGATGAGACTACCGTTGCTTCTCTTAAGTCTCCGTCTGGTGGCTGGAATGAGAGTTTGGTGAGAAATTCTTTTTTCTCAAAGGATGCGGAAGCAATTCTTAGTGTTTCCGCTAAAATTGGCGAAGGACCAAAGAAGAATTTTCCACCCAGATACAAGGAAGAGACACGCATCCAGGTATCATCCAGCTACTTCAAGAGGGAAAAAAATTCTAAAGCAATCCGGGCACCTAACCCCTTCTAAAAGATCAAATCCAGCAATCCCAGCAAACCCGAGATACCCCGACATGGAGTTCCACTTAGTATCCTGGCATGGAGTTTAACCAGGTACCCCACTGCCACATCAGCCATGTACCCCACTACTACTTCGTCTGCCAGGTACCCCGCTACTTCACCAGACAGGTATCCCGCTACTACTTCAGCAGATAACAGGATACCTCGCCGAACAAAGAACCAATAGAAGAGCATAAAGCTAGCAAGAGGCGGGGTATCCAACAACCCAGATACCCCCGAGGATCCTCTCGCCAGGTAGCTAGAATATCGGACGAAGGACTTCAGAAGGATAAAGACTCGTATACCCGAATGACAAATTTGAAGCTCCAAACAAGGGGACTAGAATGCTGTTGTTCAGTCCAAGTAAAGAGGTAGACTCCTTCCTGTCGTTTAAGGAGTTCCATTTGAATAAGGAGTCAACTCTACTAGAGTCCTCCTAAGAAGGAATCACTTGATTTTGATAATCAAAGCACCTACGAGATTGTCTCCGAAGAAAAAGGAAAGTCCCGTGATTGCTAAAACCTTAGACCGAAATCATAGGAGTGAATGGCAAGCAACATGACCTATATATACGACACTATACTCACCAGAGAAGGGATCGAAAAATCTACTCCAAAAACCCTACCCTACATCTAGCTCTACTTATCGACTCGCACGAATGCGCCATCTCCATCTCCATTGTCAATTGAATCCTCGCGTATTGATAGGCAAAAAACTCATTGTACCCAGAATATAGATGTTATCAATAAAAATCCGATTTATTCATCTTCTTTTCTATGTTTAAATCTCGATTATTTCGTTAGAAGCATTGCCGGTATCAAACTACGTGATACCCCTTCGACCGGGATCGGGATCGGGATCGATCTCGATCTTGATCCTCAAAGTTGTTATTTGGATATTCATCCCGGTAACAATTTTCTGGTAACAATTTTGGCGCCGTCTGTGGGAAACCTTTTTCCCGACCAAATACTTTAAACAGCTTAGTCCAACCCAGTGATCTTTCAGAATGAGACTCCGATCCTCTCAGGCTCATTCAGATCCATCAGGACCTCAATCCCTCACTTCCATGGAAAGAGCTCAAAGGCGGGGTAAAGGATCCAGGAATGATAACCCGGCACCAATACCCCCTCCAGTTTCAGTTGCGGGCCCCATGCCTCAGGACCTTGCCAGGCAGGAAACCAATCGGGATGTCTTAGAACAATAAGTCGCAGCATTAGGCATCTTGGTGGGAAGTTGTTTAGTGTTCATAGTTATGGCTTAAACACAATCTTGAGATTTGTCCATTAATGAGGCTTTGAAGGCATTACTCACATTCACTAGTAACTCAAGCTATCACCTAACATCTTTATTAATTGTTTTCACCATTTTACTTATCAAGATTGTTTAGTCTTCTCTTAATCGTTCGAGTCCCGAATCAACCCTTAAGGGAACTACTTATCTACTTCTTGCAAGAAGTGGATTCTACTAATGTGTGCATACCTTTCCAGCCACAAGCCAAATCGTGATTCCAAGATACGGAGTTATTAACCAGGAATTCTACTCCTATCTCACCCATGGTATTTCAAGAAGCACGATCTAACTCAATGAAGTCAGTAAGACACTTAGGATTTAGATCACCCATATACAACCATCATTTGTCAATATATATATATTTATATATATTAATATTTTCAACTAATGGATCTTGGTGATAGATTCATATAGATCGTGGCCCAGTCATAAATGATAACATCATATAAGGTGCCTCTATTCTCATATCACCATATGAGTAGTTTAGGATAAGGTCACCGTACATTATGGAATGGACCGCAACTGTAGAATAACCATAAATAAATTACCCAGCTTTATTTGCTTTCTACGGACTCTTTAAATTGTATGTCCCAAAATGAATTCCTCTATATATGATATTCATATACTCAGTTTGAGATTACATCTAGTAATCTTGGATGTTTAGCACATATAATTAGGGGTGGGCGTTTAATGGATCGGTTCACTTTTCGAGTGAACCGATAAAAAACCGATAATATCCGGTTTTTGAAAAAGTGAACCGATCCGATAAAATTTAAAAGTGTGAACCGATCAAAAACCGATTGAACCGGTTCGGTTCGGTTCGGTTCGGTTTTTTCGGTTCTCGGTTGAGTTATCGAGTTGAGTTAGTTTGTAATGTTTTTGGCGTGCTACTTTAACGGTGAACAACCATTCCATTGATGAAAACATGACTAAATATGCAGTACTATGAGTTTTTGGGGTTGAAACTAATAAGAATTAAAGGGCATGCATTAGTAACTAATTTGAAGGCTTGTTTACAAAATCAAATGGTAGATCAATGATTCAATGATTGCTTATGTTACATACATTAAAAAAAATGTGTATTAAAAAAATATTGATAATGAAATTATGTGCAACAATATTTATGAATTACTCTTTTTGTTTTTAACATTATTAGTTTTAGACAAAGTACAAAAAATTTAGGGATTTTTGATTATATACACCGGTTTTCGGTTCGGTTCACCGGTTCAAACCCTAGAACCGGAAACCGAACCGAAAATATCGGTTTTTAAAAAAACAAACCGAACCGAACCGGTCAAAAGTGAAAAACCGGAAAAAAACCGATTGGATCGGTTCGGTTCACCGGTTCGGTTCTGTTTAATGGTTTTTTGCCCACCCCTACATATAATATAAATGTATGAGTCATGTTAATTGAATGAAATAACTACTTTTTTTTTATTAATGCATTTATATCATTTACAAATTACAAGCTTTAGGGCGTAAATCCTAACAGCTAGATGGAGAGCCCGTGAGTTTTAGACAAGCATGTATATTTTCAATATTAAATAAAGTGAATGGAGGATATCAAATCTCCTCCATCCATTTTCTTTATTTTTGTTATTTAAATAATAATTTTATTTAATTCATTTTTATAATTTTTTTAATTCATTTTATTGCAAAATACTATACTACCCTTCTAACATTAACAGCTAAATGGTAGGGGTTAATAGTAGGGTATGTTTGTGTTGAATTTCTTAAACTTAGCGATATTTTGCCTTAAAGAAAAAATTTAGGGTACTTTGTTGCAATTAACCCTTAAAATAATGTTTATATATTTTTTTTTATGATAATTTGTTCATTTTAAATGTTGGGAAAAAAAAAAATTGATCAATTTATAGTCTTTTAAGTCATGATTGAATAATTAAAAACTTTAGCTTTATATATATATATATACCTCAAAACTTTTATAGACTTGTAAAAGTCTATAAATACATCTGACTTGTATAAATTTGTAACCTCTTATATTTTAAAGTTCGGGATTAGATTGTTAAAATGTGGAAATTTTGTCTTTCAGTATGGAGGAGTTAAATGTATTGAATTTTTATTATCATTTTTTTTTTCCAACAACGGCCTTAATAATTAAAATTTAAAAAGTTAATTATTTTATATAAATTAAAATTTTCATTATTCTGATTAATATAAATAAAAGTCCCGAATGTTAGGTTTTGATTTGTATTCCTAAGCGAACTAAATGTGAACCAAACAAAGACTCAACTGATGTGGAGCTTCCTGGAGATGTGGGATACCTTTGGAAGTTGAATGGTGGTGTTTTAGGGAGATTGAAGATTGAAGATGGAAGAAGAACAGAAGAAATGAACCAACAGCTCAAACCGCTGCCTAACCGTTGTGGCTTTCGCAGCGGTAGGGCAGCGGTCATGGCTGTGAAGAAACGCTGTGGTTTTCGGCAGCGGTCATGGTGACAGCAGCCAGATTTATTTCAACGTATGGATCGCGGTTTTCTGAGCGATATAATTTAAGGTGACTTGTAACGGTTTAGGAAACGGGTGTACAACCGTGACTCGAATCGTAGTCAATCATAAGCATACGTGAAACGGGAAATCTTCAGCGGAAAAGGAAGTAGTTTGTTTCTGGAAGTTCTTGTGCTTGAAGGAAAATGATTTACTCCCTACCAGAAGACTTGTCATAAAAGGAAATAGTATTTATGCGGAACAAGTAAGTCTTGTACGTTTAGGAGTAGGATTTCCTTTTATCTTAAACTCCCTGTAACTAGTATAAATAGTCATAATATTTATGTTATTAGTTTTAAGGCTGTGAGCAAAAAGAACACCATGTAACATCTGAGAGAGTGTGGTGAGATCCGGGGAGACCAAGGGAATATTCGGGGAGGGATCCAAGGGAATATCGGTGGATCAAGTTAGAGATCCGTGGGTGATATTTAGGGGAGACCTAGGGGATATTGTGGGGTTCTTGGTGAGGATCTTGTGAGTGGAGTTTGGGTTAGGTGTGAGAGAGAATCCTGGAATATATGGTTGTAACAATTTATCATATAGTGGAACTTTCTCTGTCGTCCTGACGGCCCGTGGTTTTTTACCCGTTTTGGGTTTTCCACGTATATCTTGTGTTGTGATTGTTTTATTCTCTCTCATCTATTTTTCCGCTTATTGACGTTATTATTTGCTATGAGTTATGGGCGTATATTAGGCACAATGTTTCCGCGTTCATCGGTTTATAGAGGATTATCCCCAACACCGAATAACTTTGTTGTATCCAACCAATTTCATAAACTTTAGAGCATGTTTGATTGGTTGTACTATATTGTATTAAGGAGTTTATAATGTATTAGAATAGTATAGTGCAACGGTCGGCTTATTTTACAATGAACATTGTATTGTAGTAACTAATATATTTTAATTGGTTTAATACAATGGATGTTGTTAATATATATAGTAGAGAGGTGGCATTAGCTAATCCAATATGGAGAGAAATAATAATAATCATATATATATATATATAATAATAGAGTTTCACCAGCGCCACATGTCGCCGTATGAGGGCTTTGGACTTAAATATAATCATATATTTCTAATATCTTTTATTATTAAATACTTTTTTCCTTTCTTCAAAAAATAAAATAAAGAAATATTCCTAAATGCTACAATTAAATCAAATTAGTAAATAATAATAATAATAATAATAATTATTATTATTATTATTATAAAAGAAAATAAATAATAACCCTTCCTATTCAACCTTAATGTGAAATATGTTTGATTCTTAAACTTTTAAATGTAATAATTAATTCCAAATTATAGTAAGGCATTTAGACATTCAATGCATGTCAATTGTAGGAATGCCAAAAGACCACTTGATTAGGTGATGTAAATATCATAACAACTAATAAAGTGAAGAAATATTCCTAAATGCTACAATTAAATCAATTTAGTAAGCGAAGTCCAACATCTATGAAATTAGCATTTCTGTGTTAGAGAACAGAGAGTGAAAAAGACAGATTTTTACGCATTTGTATACATAATAATAATAATAATAATAATAAATAAATAAATAAATAAATAAATACATAATAAATACATAATACATAAATACATAAATACATAATATTTGAAATTGTCTTTCAAGTGTGTATTTAATTTGACTTTTGCTTTTCCCATTTTAATTTACTTTCTAAGCATGACTCTTGGATTTTTGATTTCATTAAAAAAAATAGACTTTTTCTTCAAATTCATTTCTCTTTTTAACTTTTATTTTTCTTCCTAAGTTTCACATATTTTCATGGTTTTCATTTTTTTTTATTCATTTATTATTCTGCTTTTTTTTTTAACAGCACCACATGTTTCTGTGAGAGAGCTTTAGATTTAAATGCTACTATTATTTGCTTATAAATTTATATAAAAAATTAAATTTCTTAAAAGTTATAAATGAATTTGATTTTAATTAAATCACCTTAGTTATAACGAATGGTTATTATGTTTACGAAGGCTTTTAGGTAACCAATGGAGAAGAAACTCTATAATAACAATTAATAATATGTGCTTTTCCAAAAAAAAAAAAAAAAAAAAAAACAATTAATAATATATACGTTTCATTGTAAATAACAAATCAAGAGCATCATTAATGAGATAATGGTTAATTTCATGCTTTGTCCACTTTTTTTTTTTTCCTAATATCTTCTATTATTAAATGCTTTTTTCCATTTGAATGTTTATCGAACGCTCACCTTTTCGTCTTCTTGACTCCCTCCCTTATTGAGTGCTTGACGATTCGTAAATCATAATTGACTCTCTCTCTTTCTCTAAATTCAATTTTTTTAAACAATTGTCTTCTCAGTTCCATTCGAGTCACACGATATAATAGAGTAGCTGGTCGCTAAGGGTTTCTATCTATCAAATTAGGGTTTAGGTTGTTTTTTTTCTTCTTCTTAACAGTCTTTGAGATTGTGCTCTATTAACTTTGAAATGAAGTTGAAGATATATAAGGCCTGCGATCTATGGATCTCAGCTCCAATTCCCCCCCCCCCCCCCCCCCCCCCCCCCCCCCCCCCTTCTCACTCGAGGTTTGTTTACTTTCCTTCTTTTTAATTTCTATTTGGTTTCTAGAGAAAATGTGGAAATTTAGAAGAATGTGTAATAATGTATTCAATATAATTTTCCTTTTATATTACTAAATGCAGTTAGGTGTTTTACTCATTTGAGTCCGATTTTACTGTTTTAATTGGTTGATTCATTTTTTATTGTGAAATTTCTTAGAAATTGGACGTAGTTGTCTGATTTGGTTTTGTTTATTTTCTTAATAGTTTGAAGGAGATCCTCAAACACTTTTGTGATTTTAATCAAAGAACTATTGGTTCAAGGAAAGTGTTATGTTCAGTTATTATCTGTATTTCTTTGTTTTTTGATTACAATCAATTCTTTGACATTTAGTTTTAATATGCATTTAAATATACTCTATTTTTTCTCAATGAAAAACAGAAGTCATTAGAGCCAAGCCTTTCTGGATCTAACATCAATGGCAAAAAAGAGTTTCAAGTGTCATTGTTGGTGGTAGCGTGTATACTGTGAGTTCTCTTCCGTGTATTATTTTAATTTTATCCATATTTTTTTTTCTTTAATCATTTTGTCATATCATCTGCAGATTCTTAAAATTTTCGAATTGGACTTTGACTTCAAAACGTTAACTTGAAATGAACGATCAATCAATACTCTCAATACTCTTGCAGATCTACTAGATTTAGATTTTTTAAGTCTAGGTAGAAGACAATATTTCCATTATAGATGGTTGATGGTTCCACAGTTCCTCAAAATGATGGTTTTTGGTGCAGTTCTAATTCTGCACTTTATTGCAGCTGCAAGAAGGGACAAATCTTCACACTCAACCCACGGAGCATTTTTTCTTCTCGCTTGATATTCATTGGTGAAGCCGTAGGAACACCTAGATCATTCTCACTCTTACAAATCAAGCCATATCCTTTTATGTGACAAATGCAAGACCATTTCACACCCAAGTTCAAGTTTATGTATAATGTAATTTACAATATGTATGATTATGTTCGATTATCATTTTGTTTCATGTTTGTGAGAAAAAACATGTCAAGGGATTTTTTTTATATATATACAAAAAAAGGCCCGGCACATCCATGTGGCATTATTTAGTGCATTTTTTTTTTTACTTCACAACTTATTTTAAATAATTTTTTAAACAAAGCCCGTGCAATGCACGGGTTGAAACACTAGTAATTATAATAATAATAGTAGTAGTAGTAATAAATTTTAATAATCATAATAATAATTATAATAATTATAATAATTATAATAATAATAAAAATAATAAATTTTAATAATAATACAAATAATATATAATAATACAAATAATAAATTTTAATTATAATAATATTAATAAATTTAAATAATCATAATATCAATAAATTAATAAATTTTAATAATCATAATATTAATTAAAATAAAAAATTTAATAACAATAATAATAATTGTAAATTTCAATAATAATACTAATAAAAAATTTAATATCAATAATATATAATATATAATAAATTTATAATAATAATGATAATATTGATAATAACTTTTAAGTTTTAATAATGATAATACATTTTAAATTGCCAAATATTTTTGAAATTGGTAACATTAATAATAATTTATTTAATATAAATAATATATTTTATAATATCATTATTTTTATTTTAAAGAGATACCAATTTTGTTAGTTAACAAAATATTCAAAAACAAAATTCAAGTATAATTAAAATACTTAATACATCTGACATGAAATATCACATAACAAAGAGTTATATAAAAATATTACAATACAGAATTCTAAAATAATCTATATCCATCAAACTCCAACTAACTTTAGATTGATCGCTACAAGAATTTTATTTAATCATTACATCCCACAGAAAAATTTACAGGCTATTGTAACACATTGTGTCATTGTTATTAAAATGATGTATATTGACTCGTAAGTTCTCTCAAGTTTGACCAAGAGTGAAAAAAAAAGTACAAAATCCTGTGGTAATCCATAGAGGTGAGGAGTAGTGTATACAGTATAGTATACAACACTGGGTCAATTATTTAAGAATATAAAACAATAATAGAAATCAAAGCACATGCCTCGCACGTGCCACCAACAAGACTTTACATAAATGCTTAACCATAACAACACATCAGTGCGACTACACAACTATGATGGGAATGTCTCCGTGACAGAACAAAACAATCTTAGAGTATCTCCAACCATATTCTCTAAATTTTACATGAATGATTAACAATGACAACCCATCAGTGCAACTACACAACTATGGTCGTTTGAATGTCTCCATGACAGAACAAAACAATCTTACACAATCCAGGTAGCACTACAGGCTCCCCCATTAAACAATCTTCCAGAATCCATGTACCCCTGCCAAATGTCAAAGTAACAATACATGACTGTAAAATCTAAAATGCTGACTTTGAAACCGTGCAAGAGTATCAAAAGGAAAAAAATGAAATGTTCTCAATTTGAAAGCAAAAACAAAAGTTAAAATTAAGATTCACAATTTCAACTTAAAATCTAATTTTAAACGTCACAAAAAGTATCAACTTAGCTCACTTTATAATAACTTAAATTGTCAATGCCAAATCTTTTATCCCAACAAGGGTTAATTGGCCATTTATTCAATTTCCCTTCATGATTAAAAACAAATCATAAAACATTCAAATACAAAACTATTGTCTTAAAATGAATCAATCAAATTTTGCACAAGACAATAATAAGGCAGTTTACCTGCAAAACGAAAGAAGCCTGAACACTGTCAATATAACTCTCATATTTTTTAATCTGTGTCTGTGAAAGAGGTAGAGAATTTGTATAATAAGAAAGCACACTTTTCCTTATGTCATTTTCGCGGAACTGTCAACACAAGAAACTATGAGATCCTGTAAAAATAAATTAAGATATCCTGTGATTTGTATTAGTAATGTGGAAGACTTGTGATAATACATGGAAAATCGGTCAGCATCCTTTTGTTAAATTGACATTCTTGTACTTGTTTTGAAACCTTACCATAAAGACAATAACAAAACTAATGGTTAATAATGTTTTGCAGTTTCGTTTGCAAGATAGTAGTCATCTACGTTCTTGTAAAGTTGAAAGCTACACATAACAAAACTAAACCTAAGGGTTGTTTGTTTTTTGCACTTGAAACTTAATGGATCTGGATTTTAACCTATTACTTATTATAAACCGGTTAAAAAAACCATTAATCACGTCATCACTTTCAACACCATCGTTGAACCTTCAACTCTATTTTTTTTAAATCAAAACCATTTTTAATTATTATTTATCATATCTTTTATATATATATATATATATAAAATAAATAAATAAATAGTAAAGACATTTATTTACCGTATCTTAATCATGAATAATATCTTATCAAAATATTACATAAAGAGCAAAGAGCCAAACCAACAATCAAAAAATGAGTTAAACCAATATGTATACTTACTGTCTGAACTGTTCAGAAGTGTAAAATTATTGAACTTTCCAAATATTTTATGCAATGGTTTACACACATACCTTTGATGATAAACTCTTATCCCAACATGTGTACTTTAGGCCTTTGAATTTTCCACTAACACACAGGCCGTCAATCAAATTTATCATTTGTAAACCCTAATCATGTAAAGAGTAATCATATCATCAGAGAGCAAAAGAGAGATGTTCTTAAAAAATCATGAAAAAAAATCAAGAACAGAAAACTCACTTCAACTTTCTCTTTGTTTCTAATAAAAGGACAGGCAACAACAAGGCCAAACACTTTATGACAATACATCTGCATCAATACAAAACCAAAACTGAAACACATTGATTTGGTATTAAATTGGTTTTAATTTTTTGGAGCATGTTTGGACCGCATTAAAATTGAAAACCGATCTAAACATGTATTTTTGATTCGGTTTAGATTTTTATGCCCACATCTAATGGGTAGTATTGGGCAGTGAAAGAGAAAGCACACTTTCCATGATGCTTCAATGATTATTTAGGCTTACAAAAAAAGGATTATAACTAATACACGTAAAAAATGAAAAAAAAAAAAAAAAAAAATAGTTAGAAAACTTACCACACTTTCCATGGCGTCTCCTACCATTAAAACCAAATCATTTTTCTTTTGAGGGATAATACTGCAGACACATGCTGAAAATATTGATTATCCAATCAAAAATACTAAATTTCATCGACAAAATATGATTCATAATCTTTAACTAAAATATATTTTAATTAAAGTAATGCACCTAGTACTAAATTTCATGTTTTAATTAAAATATGATTCATAATCTTTACCAAGCTAAGCAGTTAATATAATCATACACATAAGAGATGTCATACGGTAATAAAACTGGTGAGATTTCTACAAATCTGTAGTCCTCATCTGACACAGCAAAATTCACAGATTTCTCCCCGACATATAAACATAGCAACCGAGAAAGAGCCGCTTTTGCATTCTTGAGCCGTTCCATGTACAGGGCCAAGGGCTTCACGTACTTCATCTAGCACTCAAATCATGTAGTCAAATATTAAACATTTATTATAAATTAACTGGAAACAGGTTGATTTTGAAGCAAGATGGCGATTTTATCGCTTTCCTTAAAAAATAAATAATAATAAAATAATAAAATCAAATCAAATACCTTCTGCTTCGTAGCGGCTGGGTAGCTGTAGAGTGAGAGGCGAGAGGTGAGTGCTGATGATAAACGTTTAAAATTATATTTAGTTTTATGCCCTCCGATGTACCTAATTCTAAACACTGTGTAAACTGTAGAATTTAGTTATCAGGCCCACACGTTGTTGGTTGTAAATAGAGTTGGGTAACATATAGAGTTAACGACATTTACACCCCTGCCCCTTTTTGTATGTAAACCCTATTAAATTTTTAAAATCTTTTATTTTGTAAGTATACATATATATTACTGAAGATGAATGCTAAAATCACTCTCTCAACCCACTCTCTCAATTGAAATAGGTCTGGTTCAGGGGCTATTATCCGTGACTGGAGAGGTCTGGTTATGGCTTCTTGCATCCATTCTTCTCCAGTGAGTCTTTCTCCTCAAATGGCCGAAGCTTGGGCCATTCTCAGGGGCTTTCGGTTTGCGCTTCAAGCGGGTCTTTGGCCTTGTGTGGTGGAGTCTGATGCTCAGAGGGTGGTCTCTTTGATTAATTCAGGAGTGGCTCCTCTGGCTGATATTGGTATTATTATTGATGATATTTTAGAGCTTATTCGGGGTTCCCCGAGTTGCAAAGTGGTTTTTGTTTCTAGAAAAGCTAATATGGCGGCTCATTGTCTTGCCAAGCTTAGTTTAAATTTCGTTTCGAATAATTTTTGGATGGAGGAGGTTCCGCCTTGTGTGGCTCCGATTGTGTTGGGTGAAATTCCAACGCGGTTGTAATCTTTTGTGTTTCTTAATGAAGAGTTTATTTTCAAAAAAAAAAAAAAAAAAAAAAAAAAAAAAAAACCTACTCTCTCAACTCACTCTCTTCTTATAATATGACATGTGAACAACATTTACTTCTCTGCATCAAACTTAAAGCCATTATAAATTGCTTGCTTTTTCTATCTATTTACAAATCAAACAAATCACCAACTTCTTAAATAACCCTTTATTTATTTACCAAATTAGCATCTAATATCAAATTATTATTTATTTTTTTACAAAAGGAAATATATAATAATAACAAAGGCTTTTTTTTTTTTTTAAGAAAATAACAAAAATATTTAGTTCTTCATCTACACAATTAAATTATTTAATAAAAAAAGCTATTAAAAAATTTACATGTAACAAATGTGGAAGACAATTTATGTTTGAAAAGGATGAGAGTTGGAGTGAAATTCAAAAAAAAAAAAAAACAAAGAATTTCAATGGTCGACCAGGATTAATAATTTGGGAACCGCGGAAAAAAAAAAGTTTATTTAAAAAAAAAAAAACTTGAAACAATATTAAATGGCAATTTGGTAAAAAAAAAAAAAAACAATGGGTAATTTAGGAAGTTAGTTGTTGGTTTAATTTGTAAACACATAGAAAAAGCTGGTTATTTATAATAGTTTCAAATTTGATGTAGAAAAATAAATATTGTCCACATGTCACATTATAAAAAGAGAGTAAGTTGAGAGAGTGGATTAAGAGAGTGATTCTATCACTCCTCATTACCGAAAATATCCTTTATTTTAGTGTTTTTTTAATAGAAAAAATTTCTTTTAATTTTTTATCAATTATCATAATCTAATAAATTACAAATAAATAAAGCATGGGATTGAATAGGCTGCCAGCATGCCTCTTTGTTTGTTTGTTTTTTTTTTATTTTTAAATTTAATTTTTATTCCAACTTATTTTTTTGAAGAAAGATTTCATTAACTCAAACAAAACTAAGCATAAGAATCAGTTTCAAGTTTCAACAATCAATCTGGAAAAAGCTGCTCCAAAACAGATCAAAACTGAAAATAGGAATATAAGAGAAATAATTAATTCCATGGTTGTAAACATATGGTATTCAGTTCTTGTTTTAGAGATTTTTAAATTTTTTTTTCCTTGACTACAAAGCTTTCCTTCTGGTATTCTAATATTCTAATTCAATTCTCAAAGGGAAGACGTTTTCCACATAAGCAAATTTAATTCCTTCCAATATGGCATTTGATTGTCTCCACTGATTCCATTCTTCCCATACAAATCGAAGCAACAGGGAGCTCCTTTTATTTTTAATTAAACTAAATAGTTTTATGCCTTTAAGGGCAATGTTGGAATTATGAGAAAATTGCAAATTGGGGTGTAGATATAGTTTTAGAGGGAAGTAAATACCATCACTCTAACATATATTATCAACTTGTCCAATTTGAGCCCATCACATTTTTTTTTTTTTTTTAGTGTGGCGAAACTATATGTACACCTCTCTTTATATATATACATATACCCTATTCAATATTTAAAAGTTTGTAAACACACCCCAAATATTATTGATATATACCTTTCTTTAATTTTTTATTAACTACTATATATGAATTACAAATTACAAAATAATTTTATATGTATATATATATATATATAAAAAGCAAATTACTAAACAATTAAAATAGGAACAAACTAAGAGCATGAGGGAGGTGCGGCTCCTTCCGGATCTAGGAGGAACCCCACATCTTCACTTTTGTTTTAATTTTTTTTAATTTTTTTTAGTTATTTTAATTAAATTTTTAATTTTTTTATAATATTTATTTAATATTTTTAATTTTAAATAAATATTATTTGAATTTTTAATCAATAAACAGTTTTTTTAGCAAATATATATATATATATATATATTGAATAAACAAGAGCTCTACCTCCAGTACTCCATGCTTTTCCTCTTAGCCGAGTGTACCTGAAAGTTATTAAACCTAGAAACAATATTGAGAGAAAATAGAAATTCTCATCGATTATAATTAGATTACAAATGTTTATTATATATGCAGACCATGTAATAACAACTAGAAAAGGAAAGAGCAACAATTGGTAAATAGCAAACTATAGTCTGTCACCAACATTATGTCACAGACATTAGCTAATTATATATTTACAAAATCTAATACTCCCCCTCAAGATGGACTATGGATGTTAAGAACAACCATCTTGGATAGAAGAGGAAACAAACTGGCAGAAGGCAAAGCCTTAGTGAATACATCGACAAGCTGATGTTGAGATCGAATGGGAAGAAGTTTAATGAAGTCAGAGACCTTGTCCCGAACAAAATGACAGTCGATCTCAATATGTTTAGTACGCTCATGGAAAATAGGATTGGAAGCTCTATGGATTACCACAGGATTTTGTACTTTTTTTTTCACTCTTGGTCAAACTTGAGAGAACTTACGAGTCAATATACATCATTTTAATAACAATGACACAATGTGTTACAATAGCCTGTAAATTTTTCTGTGGGATGTAATGATTAAATAAAATTCTTGTAGCGATCAATCTAAAGTTAGTTGGAGTTTGATGGATATAGATTATTTTAGAATTCTGTATTGTAATATTTTTATATAACTCTTTGTTATGTGATATTTCATGTCAGATGTATTAAGTATTTTAATTATACTTGAATTTTGTTTTTGAATATTTTGTTAACTAACAAAATTGGTATCTCTTTAAAATAAAAATAATGATATTATAAAATATATTATTTATATTAAATAAATTATTATTAATGTTACCAATTTCAAAAATATTTGGCAATTTAAAATGTATTATCATTATTAAAACTTAAAAGTTATTATCAATATTATTATTATTATAAATTTATTATATATTATATATTTTTGATATTAAATTTTTTATTAGTATTATTATTGAAATTTACAATTATTATTATTGTTATTAAATTTTTTATTTTAATTAATATTATGATTATTAAAATTTATTAATTTATTGATATTATGATTATTTAAATTTATTAATATTATTATAATTAAAATTTATTATTTGTATTATTATATATTATTTGTATTATTATTAAAATTTATTATTTTTATTATTATTATAATTATTATAATTATTATTATAATTATTGCATGAAAAGAGATTTCTAGTATTGGTGGCTCAACATTTTCTGGCACATATTGTTCTTTATTGGTAACATCCTCATCATTGCTCGGAAGATCCTCTATCATAAAGAGTTGGGGCCTACTACAGTTATGGCCTGGAGCTTTTCGTCACAGTAGTAGCACAATCCCTTCTCACGTCGGTCTCTCGCTTCTTGGCTGGTTATGCGTTTAAATTGAATGGAAGTTGGCTGACTTGAATTCTGACCTGGTGCTGATCCTAGTAGGCCGGCGGTTTGGGTGGGTAACGCTCGCATTGCTGCAGTTTGAGTTTGAAATTGTCCTGAATTATTGGTACTACGTTGGAGGTTGTTGCGCTCCTCGATCAACCGTGCGACTCCAATTGAATCTGCCAATGTTTTTGGTTTTTTAACCTTCACATCCAAACGTATGTCATCTTTCAACCCAGAAATGAAACAACTAACCAGATAATTTTATGGTAAATCGTCAATTCTTTGAGACAACTTCTCAAATTCCTCTTGGTAAGCAATGACGGTTGTTGTTTGTTTAAGTCTGGTAAGGGATTCGGATGGATCTTCATAATCTATTGGGCCGAAACGTTGAAGAATCGCCTTGGTGAACTCGTTCCAGGTAAGGGGATCTCTGTATTTGTTGAACCATCTATGCCACTGTAAAGCAATGTCATCCAAATGAAAGGAAGCAAGCTGGACTTGGTGTTGTGGGTCAATATTTTTAAAACTGAAGTATTGCTCGGCTTTGTAAATCCAACCAGTAGGATCGACTCCGCTGAATTTTGGAAATGAAAGTTTGAGTTGTGTATGGTTGTGAGAAGCAAATTGGTAGGTGTTTGTGTTGTCAGTGTGTGTTGGGCGTTGGCTGTATGAACTTTCTCCAGCTGCAATTGGTTGTGTATGGTTGTGGTCATGAGAAGCAAACTGGTAGGTGTTTGTGTTGTCAATGTGTGTTAGGCGTTGGCTGTGTGAACTTTCTACAGCTGCAAAAGGGTTGACATCTCTATCAAGAGTGGCTTGATGTTGGCGAACTTGCAAGGTCTGCATCTGTGCAATTAAGGTTTTCAAGGAGGAGTTAACTTGTTCAAAGCTAGCCTCATGGCGAGCGTTAATGTGATCAAAGCTAGAATCATGACGAGCTAGTATCTCATTAACGTTGTTGCGAAATTCGGCATTGGACTTGGCACGAGTCTCCATGAACCGAACGGCTTTGATACCAAATTGATACATACTTTTCAGAAGAAGTAAGAACAGGAGAATTTAGAAGTGATGAGAGGAGAAATAACAAAGAGAAGGATATTTGTATAACTTGATGATTTCCATTCAGTCTGTTATCTTGGCTATTTATAAGCCCGGCAACAAGCCATACATTTTCAGTAATGCAACAAACAAATATGACTCAAGAAATCTAGGAGATAATGGGTTAGTGGTGTATGTCAACACAACCCACTTATCATGAAATCAGGACTCCACTAAGGCATTAACAAATGCCAACAACAACTAACTTATTCCACTTAATAACTGAAAATAACTGACTCCACTAATTGACTCCACTAAGGCATCTCTGATGCCTCAATTAACAATAATTAATAAACAATCAAATAACTGAATTGAAACAACAACTCCGCTGCTCGTGCATGATCTGCGTGAATGTGGTGAAAGTGGGGACTGGATATTTGGACACATCACATCAGTTGTTTATTTGTTTCTTCAATAATTGTTATTGTTGCATTCATTGGAGTTGATAACCACAGATACCGTGTCTCATCATATAGAAGGAATCCTCATAATGGAAATATCGAATTTTGTCAGGATATTGCTCTCTGGTCATATAGTTATGCAAAACTCGAAAGAATGACGGATGGTTTCAAGGAAGAGATTGGGAGAGGATCATCCAGTACAGTTTATAAAGGGACTACTATGATAAATGGTGGTGAAAAGTATGTAGCTGCTAAGCGACTACATAACATGCTATATACAAGCGAAAGAGAGTTCCAGACAGAGATACAAGTAATTGGGAGGGCTCACCACAAGAACTTACTTCGTCTACTTGGTTATTCCATTGATGGACCTAACAGGGTTTTGGTGTATGAGTACATGAGCAATGGATCACTTGTTAATATCCTCTTCACTCTTGAAAAACAAATGAATTGGATTGAAAGAATGAGAATCGCACAAGACATAGCTCGAGGTATTCATTATTTGCATGATAAGTGTGAGGCACAATTATCCATTGCGACATAAAACCTCAAAACATACTCATGGATGAGAATGGATGTGTCAAAATCTCTGACTTCGGATTAGCAAAGTTAATGAAGCTAGACCAAACTAATACCTTCACCGGAATTAGAGGAACGAAGGGATATATTGCACCAGAATGGCATCGGAAATTGCCCGTGACAGTTAAAGCAGATGTGTACAGCTTTGGAATCGTGTTACTAAAGATAATATGTTGTCGGAAAAATTTAGACCAGAGTCTTCCTGAAGATCAAGTTATTCTTGAAGAATGGGTTTACCAGTGTTCTGAGGGAGGTAAGGTGGGTCAATTAGTAGGCGTTGAAGAGGTTGAACCACAACAATTGGAGAGGATGGTTAAGGTTGCTCTTTGATGCATTTTTTATGAGCCATCTCTTCGTCCTTCAATGAGGAAAGTTCTACCTATGCTTGAAGGGACAATAGACATCCCAACACCACCTAGTCCTACTTCTTTTACTAGTACAATCTAAGTTTGTCTTTCTTTTTGTTTTTACATTTCATATGTATCTCTATAAGCTTGTCTTTGTGTTCGTTGTTGCTTGTAAGTTGTAATACGTATCTCTATATGTTATTTATATGTTGCATTTGGGTTTTGCTTCTTTTCATTCTCATGTATCAATATTCTGTTTGTAACTTTATAATATATGTATATAAGCACAATCTATAGAACACCAGGGTATGGTGCACCGAAAATATTGTTGCATGTAATTGTACGTGAGTAGCTTGTGATCGTGTGTATATAATGTTATCGCATATAAACGTGTGATCACGACAAAAAAAGAGTTGAATTTTAAAGTGGTCGCATGTGAGTTGTATGTGATTACATATGAATCAATGTGATCACGTATAACTTTTTAAAGGTGTATCGTACACCGGTGTTTTAAAGGTGACATGATCACGTATAGACTTATATATATATATATACAAGAAATTAAATTTTTCTTCAGGAAATAAGGATTATTACAGGTGATAACCATAGTAATTTGATGTTAATAGATTATCACATGTTATAATCCTTATGTTCCAAAGAAAAATTTAAGATCTAGTCCTGACTGGATAAGGACCATATATATATTGTTTTGTAGCAAGTCGTTAGAATTTATGAAAAGGTACTACAAATTTCTAACATCTTTTGGTGTTGATTTTTAGAGATGGCAAAATATTCTAAAGGAGCTCGCACTTATGGGATGGGAATGGGTTTCAATTTATGGGGATGATGATAGATAGTAAAACCTACAATAGGTATGGGGCGGGGATGATTTTTATAATCCCCACTTTGGCCTTTCCAGTTGAAAATATAATTTTGATTTTTTAATATTTAATTGTTTTTTTTTTAATGTTTATGTTTAAAATTAATGACTGAATTTGAAAATCCAAATAAATGGTTGAAAGACTAAAACTAACCTAGAAAGAGGGGAGTGAATAGGTTTTTGGCCTACATTCAACCCCTTAGACCAAACATTTGATTTTCAAATGTTTGTTGATCGTACCATTTCTATACCTATTTTAGGCCCCCATTTCCTATTGTTTGCGCTTATTTCTCGAGCATTTTATGTATTTAATATGTTTTGTGAAGCCTGATCGGTCTATTTCTATATATGTTTTAGACCCCTATTTCCTAGTCTTTGTGCTTTGTTCTCGAGTATTTTAGGTTGTTTGATGTGTTTGTTGAGCTGTGCAGGTCTCGTTATCAGAAGTGGTGTAAATATTCAAGTATGGAAGAAAATATGTCAATGCTGATCAGAAGTACATTTTTCTGCAGTGGACCGCCCGCTAGGTATGCATACCTAGCGGTCATATGTCGCGGTCAATGCATGTTGAAGCCTCCAAGTGAAAATTGTGAAGGACCGCTCCCTAGGTAGTGCCTACCTAGCGGTCCTATCTAGCACCAAACTCCAGAGAAGTTGTCCAAAGATGACCGCGGCCTAGGCATGTCCTACATAACGGTCCTAGCTTGCACTAAACTCCAGCAGTGTGTCATTCAATTGACCGCCCCCCAGACACTGTCCTACATAGTGGTCCTACCTAGCGGTGGTCTCCAATGGTGTTGCAAAAAGGTGACCGCGGGGTAGGCAAGTTGCCTACCTAGCGGCACGTGCAGCGAGAGTTTAAGAAATCTGATTCGTTTAGGTCAGCGAATGACGAGGTTGCGAGCCACTATAAATAAGACATGAGAGGGCTTTTAGAAGAAGTTAGAGACTGCGAGATTGAGAGCTATTCTACCATCCATCCTTGGAAGACACCGAAAAGCAAGAAGAAGACGAAGGATTCGAAGCAAGATTAGAAGACAACAATGGGTTCTATCTTCTCCTCTTCTATATTTTTGTTTCCTCCATTGATGTGTAACTAAATCCTTACTAGGGATTCAATGTGAACCTCTATGAATACTCTTTGTTAGAATTGACTATGTTTTAGTAATTCAAGTTTTGTTTCATTCAATTTGGGATTTCTTCTTGTCTATGCATGGTTTGTGCTAGTCTTGAATATAGGGTTTATATGTTAAGGTTGAGATATGTGTGAGGTTCACCATTCTTAGCCAATATTCAATTGAATGAATGAATTTACTGTTGCAGGTTGCACGTTATTTTTGGTTCTCTTGTTCTTGTGCTTAATGGGTTCTCAATCATGGTTTATATGCAAGGTTTGCTATTGACTGTGATTGAGAATACTTGATTGTGTGTTTTGTGGGTTTTAGGTTATAGTTTATATGCAAGGTTTGCTATTGACTCAACTGGGAACGCTTAGTGTATGGTTGATGTATTTTCTATTATAGTTTATATGCAAGGTTTGCTATTAACTGCAGTAGAGAGTATTTGATTTATTCCAGGACCACATAGCACTAATTATACATAATTTAAGAACGAACCCTTAACTTGATTAACATTTTTTGTGAAAGTCAATTCGAAGCATTGAGTAAACATAGTTGGGGAGCATTGATGACCTAGTCCTCTCACCTCTTGATCACATTCACATATTCTTGTTAACTGCTTTCTTAGTTTAATTTAGTTTTAATCTCAAATCAATCAAATCAATCTGAAATCTCTTGGTTACTGTTAATTGCTTAGCTTTAATTAGAATTGGTTTTAATCGATAGATCACTTTTCCTTGTGGGAACGATCCCTACTTGTCGCTGTACTTATCTCACGATTCGTGCACTTGCGAGTTAGGTTTTTATAACACGATTTTACACATCAAAGCCTTGTGTTGGTATTTCCTTAAAATAGGCGTTTGAGCTTATTTGGAGAGATTAGAGGAAAAAATGAGGAAAAAATGAGGAAAAGGAGCTAAAATTGTAAAAGCTTATGAAGGATGTCTAACTTGCGGAAGCCATATCTCTCTCCACAAATTAAACTGGGTTGAGTGTCATATGTTTTCAAAAATTTCCATTTGTCTAGTTTCTGGCAAACTTTAAAGATTGTGATTCTGGGTTTTCTACAAGAAGTTATTCCCATTTTAGTGACTGGTGCGCGAAGCCGGAAGGAAGTACGAGATAAAGTCGCACTTCCAGCTCCACATCAGCACAATCCGAGATTCTCTTATCCAAAACTTTCCCATTATTGAAGCACGTTTGGAGCTGAGGTGATTGTAGTTGAAATTTAGTTTGGAGCTTTAAAGAAATTAGGATGTGTTTGTTAATCTTAATTGAGATGCTTGTGGATATAGTTGTTGAAATAGCACAAAAACTGCCTATTGCTTCAAGGATAAAATGTTTTGCTTATTCATTTGTAATTTTTATTTTTGTTTTCTTATTTTATTTAGATCTAAGGGTGGGATTTGTATTGTACTTAGATCTTAGGATGTGTTGGGTTTTTGTTTTTAGACTTTGCAATTTGTGTTGTTATCCTCATTTCCAAATTTTGTCTTGCTTTGTCCAAATTTTATGAGTGGAGATGGTATCATGGAGCAACATTGAGGATAATTTTGAGTTTATGTTTGATTCCACAGAGAAACATCGAGGACAAAAATACCTTGGGATGTTGTTTTTGGTTAGTCCTTAACGACCGTCTGTGACTACCACCTAGCCCCAATCGCCTAAGACGAAGAACTAGTTGTTCTTCCAAAATTTGTTCGACGAAGGGAACCCCTAAATGAAGCCTTTATGATCCTTAATTATGAGACAAATGAGGAGGTTTTGAATCAAATCCCTTAGGAATCCAGTGATTTACGGAGTTAGATTAGAGGTGGTAAGTGCCTCTAGAGCCTGATCGACCAAGGGTGTAAAAATGATGGATCTCCCTATGGGTCGGCTGATCCTTTGCTCCAATATTTTTCCATAGATGCCACAAGCCAACCAGAATCCTGTAAGAGTTAGGGGTTAGCTGCGCAGGCACGATTCCAGCATCCGTCAGGAACCTGGCAATATAGGGCTAGATAAGCAAGGTTACTCCAAAAGTGAGCATGGCCCCATAGATGGTGACGGCGCCCGGGCGTGGATTACAGATAGCTCGACGCTCATGGAGGAAGAGGTTGACTGAACGAGGGATATCGAACCTCTTGGCATATTCATCAATCTCTTTTAAAGTATACAAACAAAGTTAAATTGCTTAAGACGTACCTAGAGGGGGGGGGGGGGGGGGGGGGGGGTGAATAGGTTTTTCGTCTAATTTCAATCCCTTGAACAAACTTACATTTGTCCCTCAAGGTAGCCTTACATACAACACAAACATCACGGAATCATACTAAGACAAGTTATTATGTGATCATTCATACATTGTCTAAGTATTAATAAGTTGTATGAGGTATAAAGAAAATACAAAAACAATTAACAAGAATACTTGTATAGCAATATATGTTCAATCGTTACAAGTATATACAAATATTGCTATACATAAAATTCTAAACAATATATAAAATAAATGTAATTACAAATATGATCAAAAGAATATATTTACAAATCACACTTTTACAAAATCTTGTATCCAAAAACATCACAAGTGAAGATTGTACTACAAGATTAAAACATACACAAAAACAAATATAAAAGATAGAGATAGAAAGAATTAACACAAGGGATTTTTTAACGTGGTAAAACCTCCAAGGAGGAAACATCCACGGGTTGAATTACAACCATTGGGTACTTATATATATTTGGAAAGTAAATTAGAAATTCCACAAAATGACCAATCCTAGATCACCAACCCATGTGGAGTCTATGTTTACCCAATCCCTATTGGAAGATACAAAATCCCTCAATGACGTAAACCACCACATATTGGAACTCATACCAAACCAACATCGTTGGTAAATTAGAAATTCCTCAAGAGTGCATACACATCCCATGTACCCCGCTCTATCGGACTCTATGTCTAACCAAACACCCGGCCTACCAATATATAAGCCAACTCTCTATATAAGGCACACGCATGACTATCCAAGTCCTCCCGACTCTAGTCATTATTTCTTGCTTGTCTATCCAAGTCCTCCTGACTCTAGACAAGACTTCTTGCTTACCTATCCAAGTCCTTAAGACTCTAGGCAAGACTTCTTGCTTGGCTATCCGAGTCATCCCGACTCTAACCAACACTTCATGCCTTTTACAAGGACTTCCTAGTGTGATCATGTGAATGCAAATGATGCAAACAATCAAGACAACATAGAGCATGTGATCAATACATTCCATGGAACAACTAGATCTATAGATGTGAAAACACAAGCAATAGAAAACTAGATGCAAAACATGAATGAAAACCTAGAGCATGTGAAATCAACTAACACATAAAACTCCTATATTCATTCACACAAATAACTCTTGAACAATTCATATACATGAGGCACAAGTTCAAGATGTTATAAACATACATAAAAATGCTAGAATCACAAAATGTATTCAACAAGTATTCTAGCCAAAGATTTAGAGATAGGAGATATGTTAAAAACAAATCAATCCTAAATATCTCTAAAAACACATACAAAGGCTCTAATCCTAGATTTCATCAATCAAGGATCAAAGACACATATAAAGGATTATTAATCATAAAATGCATCAATCAAGTCTCAAATAATCCTAGATATCAATCTAATCACAATACAACTCCCAATCATGTGAAAAACAAATAATCCAAGAAACTAGTTCACATGTGTCTCTAATTAGACTTTTTAATTAGATTAATTGTGAAGCTATCTTTCTCATTAGCATTCACTAAACATACATATACATATAGAAGAAGAAACCCCAAGCAAATGGAAGGTTTAAAAAGATGAAATCACCAAGATATGAACACTACCTTGATTTCACGAGCTGGTTCGGTTTTCTGAGAAGATCACTCAGAAAATCAATCAAAAAGCTGCAAGATCACTTCGAAAAGGTAGAGGACTCGATTATGAACAATCTCCAACTTGAATCACTCAATTCCGACTTCGTATGAGAAAGTTATGGTGTTTGGAAGTTGAGAAAATTGGAGAGAAAATCTTAGACGGGATTTCAAACTTTTCTTCTTGGAAACAAATGGAGGGAATTGGAGAGATTTAAAAGGAAGGGAAGAAGGGCATTTTTTGTCCAACAAAATTAGGCCAGACCAGCCATGCCCACAGGTGGGGCGCGTGTGCCACACGGGATCAGAGGGCTGGTTGGGCCGTGTGCCACACGGCCTCCACACGTGGATGCCCATTCCATGGCCTTTGGCCACCTAGCTTCTCCCACGCACCTCTCACGTTCTTCAGCCGTATTCGGGCATCCAAACTCCGATTTCGAATCCGTTTTTGGATTACAAATTGTGACTCCCTCACGCACAACGACGACTATGAAACTTTGACAAATGGTTGAGAATTCATCTCCGAAAACGACGACGAACACAACTCAACGAATGAGAACAAAAAGCGTAGCTACATTGTTTGGACTCAAAACTTAACATATGAGTAACCGAAATGACCGGGACTCAATAAGGAATCAATTAAGATTAAGTACAAGTCCAAAACACAAGAAACACAAACATACAAATACAAGTTCACATATGAATGCCATTTCCTAGACATAGTCCAAGAACATGTAACTCTAAAATGTATGAGCATTTGAGTTCAATGCATGAGCATACAAAATCATGTGAATGTGTTATATAAATGGTGTACAACAATGCAGGGACACTTATAAATGATTTGTGTGTGTGTGCCTATGCCTTGTAAGAGGAATGAGGTCAATTATACATTTGATGAACAATGAAGCTAATTCCCCTTATCAAGCCATCATCTTGCATGTACCGTAGTCAAATCTTTCTTTGAAGCTTTGTATCATCATCAATATGACCACATAAACATGACAAGATAAACACGTTTTGATATGGAATATATGCCAACAACAACCAAAAACCTAACACTCTTGATCGGTAACCACATTAACCTCGGTGTCGTAGGCGGAGGGTTGAGTGGTAGAAAATCTCAGTATATGTGCCCGGTGTCTTTTAAGGACATCCTCTAATCTAATGGTTTGAGAAGGGATCTTAATATAAAATCGTGTTATAAAAACCTAACTCGCAAGTACACGAATCATGAGATAAGTACAGCGACAAGTAGGGATTGTTCCCACGAGGAAAAGTGATTTATCAATTATAACTAATCTTAATTAAAGCTAAGCAATTAAAAGTAACCAAGAGATTTTGTTGATGATTGATTGGATTAAAACTAAATTAAACTAAGAAAACAATTTAACAAAGAATTGGTGTGTGTGTGTGTGTGTGTGTATGTGTGAGCAAGAGATGAACGACTAGGTAACCGATGCTCCCCATATGCAATGCTCAATGTTCATAAACTAATTCCATTAAATAGATTCAATCTAGATTCAGAGCTCATTCCCATCTTAATTATGATATTACCATGATTCTTGATGGATTTAACCACGTGCTCTTAACCATAACTCACCCTCGCCGAAGGTGTGGGCTATAATCAAGAACCCATTACGTGCATGAATTTGTGAACCAAAATTGTCTCGTATTAATCCCTATTTCGAGAACAATTATATTCATTCAATTGAAAAGTAACTAAGATAACCTATTTTGGTAGTGCAATCTCAATTTATAAATTATAAAAACCCTAGACAAGTATCAATTAATTCTGGTAGATCAATACGAGTCAAAAATCTAGACATATAATGAATTGAACAAATATAAATCCGAATTGATTAATAAAGATATGGAGTTTGAACCATAACTTGAGCATTACATAGGTTCACATTGATCTCATAGTATGGAGTTAGTTACACATTATGGAAATAACAAGAGAAGAGAAGTAATAGATAAAACCCATGGAGGCCTCCGATGAATTGATCAGATCTTCAATGTTGATTCTTCTTCGTCTTGCAAATCTTCTATATGTCAGGTGGATGCGAGAATTATGTGATGTATTATGTAAAAGGTGTTGTGAAACGGTTTATGGTTCAGGAATGAGCGAGAGAGCCAAACCCTAAACTATTTATGTATTTATATTAGCCACCTCTGAAAGGTGATCAGAAATCATATCTTCTCATGGATTTGTCAAACCATTGTGAAAGCCACAGCAGTCTTCAATGTTTTGCGCAGCGTTGTGGATTTGAGAGCACAAATCGCAACAGTCGGCTTAGCGGTCACCACTGTTCTTGGACCGTTGTTGAAACCCATAGCGGTCTTGACAGCACAAAACGACCCTTCGCTGAAAAGTCCCTGAGATCTTCTAAAATTGCTCTTTTCCTCTGAAATTCTTCAAACACATCATTTGGAACCAACATCCTGAAAATACTCAAACATACAAATTAAAACCCTAAATGACTCAAGAAACAAGCAATTGATTAGAGGAATGAGGATAAAAAAACATATACAAATAATGACAGATCAATGGCAACGGCGCCCGAGGGTGGATTCCAGATAGCTCGACGCTTATTGAGGAAGAGACTGAACGAGGGATATCGAACCTCTTGGCATATTCATCGACCTCCCAATCGATAACCGCATTAACCTCGATGTCGTAGGTGGAGGGTTGAGTGGCAAAAAATCTCAATATATGTGCCCGATGCGTTTTAAAGATATCCTCTAACCGAACAGTTTGAGAAGGGATATTCAAGTTGATCGAAAAAGGAGTTCTAGCATTTGGTTTGCTACCCTGGCCAATGCTTGTTGATCTTGTCATTTCTGCACAAGGTTTAACAAAAGAAACAGTTGGGTTAGCATAAGTAGAGTGAAACTCGAGCTGTGTAAAATAATAGTCAACATTAAGAGCAATAGATTGAGGTTGATGGGAGAAAACTTGTGGGTGACTCCTTAATGTAGACTCGATTCAGTTAGTAGTTTCTTTATCACCAATCTCAATAGCTCAACACGATAATTCAACAAAACGATGGTGAGTGCGAGGTTCCATGAGAACTGACATGTTGTTTCGAAGATGAAGTGAATGAGAAAGCGTCAATCTTAGTGCAAGATCTAGGTTTCGATGACGCTGAAAGCCAAAAATTTAAAAGGGATGAAAAATGCAATTGCTGGGTTTTAGGCTTTTGGAAGAGAAAAATTTCTTGAAAATTTGGAGTATAGGGAAAATGAAAAGTTTTCAAAAATTATAGAAGATGTTGATGTCATTCCACATTTGGGAAAATTTATAGGGGGTTGGTGAATGATCTCTGAAAATTGCTGCCCACATGCCCACTAAGAATTAGACAGGCGTCGCACCAAGAAAAGACAAGTCGATGCAAGTCTAATCGACGAGACAAATCAACTAGGCAAAATGAATGTTATGGGTAGAATTAAATGCTTAGCTATTAATACAAGACCCGTATTAATGAACCAAAAACAAAATTTGAAGGTATAAATTAAATATGTCTCACCTAGCGGATCTCCTTTGAAGGCAATACAGGGAGCTCGGTTCAAATATTTAAGAGGGTATTATTATTAGTGAAATCCAAAGGACTGACAGGTCAGTATTGTTATTAGAGAAGACGATAATCAAATATCCCACGTCAACAAAGTCAGCCAGAAAAGACCAACTCAAGTTGACCAATAGTTAATCTTAAGGCCAGACGGGATCCGGTCAGGCTTATCGAATCGATCGGATAAATATAACATGACCAAGTTCATTAGATCAATCGAGTAAAGATAAACTGACCAGGTTTGTCAGACCGATCAGGTCCAACTAGCTGATCTGCCTAAGAAGTCTGGTCGGGTGAAATAACTGAGTAGATGAAAGACATACTAGTCGGGGTTGAGTAACCAATCGGGTTAATAAGATCCGGTTGGGTTAGATAACCAGTCGGCCAGTGACACATGGAAGATGTTAAGTCCAAAACAACCATGTAGAGAAAAGATCTCACCCAAACAAAGGAACCATGAAGTACACTCCAGTGAGGAAACAAACATCCTTAAATATATTAGATCTTGAGTTCAACGATGAATCTAATTCATTAAATGCGTAGAAGATGCAAAATAGGAAAGAAGATAAAGACGACTCCAACAAGTTAGAATTTTACTAAACCTTGTCAACTTTCCTTACTTTTACTTTAAGAATTAGGGTTCTATCTATGCATGTATAAATAGAACCTGAAAAACCATTATGTAGAGGATGGAAAATATACAAAGAGCAAGAGTGCAAGAGAGATTGAGTATGTAACCCTTTTTTACATATTGGAGTCTTTTCCTCGCCCTCTCCATCAACCGTGGTTTTTCCCTTCTTGGGTTTTCCACGTAAAAACCTTATGTTTTGCATGATTAATTTTATTTCTTACTTTATAGTTAGATTGTTAATTCATATTAACCAGTTGGATAGGTGGTTAATTTTACACAACCCAAAAATAACCGTCAACGATATGCATAATTGCTTCAAACCGAAAGCAATATATTAATATAACACAAATACCTATTTGACCAAATTTAAATTCAATATTTAAATAATGGTTAAATAATAATAAAATTTTGTATTTTTTGATAAAGAAAATTAAATAAATAGAGAAATGAAAATTAAATTGATTTAACAATTATTTAAATTATCTTTTTATTTCAATATCCTTAAATATAAAGCCAAGATGAATATTTAAATTATTTAAGAGGAATTATCATTTAAATTAACCTTTTTATTTAAACATCCCTAAATATCACTTGTTCATTTACAATAACAAGGGATAAATAATGTCAAAAACAAAAATAAAAAATTCAATAATAATAATAATAATAATAATAATAAATAATAATAATAGTAATAAATAATAGTAATATTATTTTTGATTCACAAATCCCCGACCCAACCCAATTCGGCGGGTCAAAGATTTTTGCCATCCCTAGTGTAGATCCAGATAGGATGGTGAATCAAAATCCATTCACTATACCGTCCTTTGAGATGGATGGTGGAGATCATTGATCATGCTAAATATTTTATATATTTCGGCCCTCATTTCCTTATTATTTGTTTCGTTTTCTTGTTTTTTAGCGTCTCTAGGGGTGGGCGCGGTTCATTGAACCGAACCGAATTGACCTGAACCGAGTCAAAATAAGGTGTTTGGTTCGGTTCACCTTGTCAATTTGGTTCAATTTGGTTCGAACCGAATGAACCGCATTGAATACGGGTCGGTTTCGGTTTTAGACCTTCCAAAACCGAACCGAACCGACGAACCGACCTTTAAATATTAAAATATAAATAAAATAAAATAAAATAAAAAACCTAATTTTACTTTCTAATTTTCCCATCAGACCCTATCTCTGTTGTTCCGCCGCAGGTCATCTCTCTCTGTTCTCTCTCTGTTTTCTTTCATACCTACTCCATCTCTCTTCCCCCACATCATCTCTATTCTCTCACAACATCTCCGACCGGCTCTTTTCCCCGGCTCCACTACACACGTCTCTCTTCCGCGACTCCGCTGCACAACGTCAATGTATTTTTTTTCTTCTTCTTCTTCATTGTATTCTGTTTTGCTTATGGGTGTTTATCAGTTTATAGGTGTTTGACGTTTCTTTATTTTATGGGTGTTGAAGGTATTTTATTTTATTTTTAATATGTTTAATTTGAATATTTGATGGATTTGCATCACTAATGTTAATCATGTTATATTGTCATGATTTTTATGCTTGGATCGTTCTTTGTCAAGGTAATCTACCAAGTGATTCTGTGTTGTAAGATTTTGATAGAATGGTAGTAGGCTGGTAGCTATTGAGCAGGACAGCAGGTATATATATAGAATGGAGATTGATTTGGATTAAATTTGATTAATGAGGTCTATTTAGATGTGTTTTGAATGTAAGGGATTGTTAAAAAAACACTGCCCAAAATCAATTGTCCAAAGGTCCAAATATAAAATAGCTAAGGATACAAAAAGTGAAAAATTATATATAAAAAAAAAAAAAAAAAAACCTCAAAGCCCAATAGGCCCAAAACCGAATTGAACTGAACCGAACCGAACCGGGATAAAGGTGTTCGGTTCAATTCGGTTTCATGGTCCAATACGGTTTAAACCGATTCAAGTTTTCAAAAACCGAAAATAAAACGGTTCAATATGGTTTTGGCCAAAACCGAACCGAACTGAACTGAACCGCGCCCACCCCTAAGCGTCTCTTATGGGCTATTTGTTTGTAATTGCAGGCATTCATATATTTCTAGTGTTAGAAGCGGAATGCGGGACTTTTGGGCGAAAAAGAACCAAAAGATGCAAAAAGAAGGTCAAAAGCCATCAAAAGCTCCAAGAGTGTGGGTTAGTGCTGGTCCCAACCGCACTCCACCCGCACTCTTGTCATAATCCGGGAGCTGAAATCTTAAAGAATCGATAAAGTGCGGGTAAGTGCTGGTCCCAACCGCACTCCACCTGCACTCTTGCCAAAATCCGGGAGCTGAAATCTTAAAGAATCGATAAAGCGCATGTACAGTGTTGTTTCCACCCGCATTGGACCCGCACTTTGCACCTTCTAGCACAGCCAAGGATGAGTTTTTAGGCCATTTTTTAGGGGTAATTTGGTCCTTTCATGCCTAATTCGTTACCTAACCTCCCAAGTCTATAAATACACCACTTTCTTCACAATACCCATTGTTGACGGTGATTTTTGGATTGACTTGGTCAACAATAGTATGTTAATAAAAAGAATAATCAAAGAAAATAAATCAACACATGCAAGACGAATTTTACGTGGAAAAGCCCTTGAATGGGAAAAAACCACGGTGCCCCTTTAGGGCAACAGAAATTACTATGGATGGTTTATAGTTTACACACTCAAAACTCTCATACAATGACCTGACTATTCTCTCTCTTATCTCAAACCCTTTTTCATGGGGTTTTAGGCTCTATTTATATGGGTTCTCTCTAGGGTTTCCGGTTTATATGCCGTGTTCATCGGGGACTCCTTATTTTGTGTTATATAAGGAGTTTGGAATTTGCAAATAACTTCTTTAGGGTTTGTTTCCTATTTGGATTCTTCCTTGTTTGAAGGAAATTCGTATCTCATGTGGAATGGGATTCAATCTTTGAATCCTGTCTAGATTTGATCCCCGTGTCGACGTGGAAATATACTTAGAATTGGATTACCCCTTCCGGCTGTGTATCTTTGGCGAACACCTTCAGACTGGCGAGCGCATTTTGCCTCTTCACTGGGTAAACGGCTGCGGCGAACACTCTTTCCCTTTGAATGGGCGAACATGCCTACTAGCACTCCTTTTGACTGATTTCCTCTTGCTGACGAGTCAATGGATGACGTGTCTATGTTTTTATTGTTTCTATGCTGACGTGTCCTTTCATCAAATTTATACATACAACAATACCCCCATAAATACTTCGAGCTAATCCAATGTAGGCTGGTCTCTTTGGTTCGGCGAGCAGTGTTTATATGATTTACTTGCGCTTCAAGACCTTCTTCATTTTCTGAAGATTTTTTGCAGATGTTTTTTCTTTCTCTTTTTAATTTCTGCCACGTGCTTCTTCTGATATTGAATCTTCCACGGCAAGCTTTCATTTTCAGCCACAGAATTTCAAACGGGATGTTATTGATTTGACGCGCTGCAACTGCTGTCACGCCTGCAGTAATGTCGCGTCTGTTGTGAACCCCCATGACGCCACGTGTCCTTCGTTTGATGGATACCTTCACCACAACATTTACTCACAGGCGGTGGTACTTTATCACAGCCGTTTTTCTAATTATTACTTTTTCTTGAATTTCGATTTTCCCCCTTTAAAAGGACGAAACTGTTTCCACTTCGTCTTCTGCTTTCCTTTATTTTTCACAAAAGGTGCTCTCTTCAGAGAAAGTCTTCAAAACTCTCCGACTCGACGTTTCTTGATTTTCTGGTGGTTCCCCAAGATCTCAGATTTCGACGCTGTTTTAAGTTTTCCGGTGGTTTTCTTTGGAGCACGGTTTCTATTACTCATCTTCTTTCATTTATCTCTGGTGAGTGTTAATGGATTTCTCTCAACGCCATTTTCTTTTTAATCAAATGATGCAAGCCCTTGAGCTTGGTGATAAGGAGGTTGCAGATAAAATTGAGTCTTATTTACGCGATTATAACCCAGCTTCTCCTGTGCCTATTCCACTTTATACTTCTCTTAATTCCGGATCCGATGCTCCTGATTCTGTTTTTATTTCGACTTCTGACAGTGATTCTCCAGATATGGCAAAAACCCCAAACGCTGCTGGCAGTGGTCGACGAGGACCTAGAGCCCCTAGAGATTCTCTCGTTGGCGCTCAGACGGTGGTGGGCTCAGACGTTGAGGACCATCGGCGAGACGCTTTGTGTTTTGCAGCCGAACGCCCCAGTTCCTTTGACACTGAGGTAAACGTAGTCGGCGAGCAGGAGCTTAGCAAATATCGGAGAAGATATGACATTCCGAGTTCGGTTGTCCTTATTCCCTCGGGCGATCGAGCAGCATGGAATCCGCCGAGCGGCGCGGTCGCCATCTACGGGTCGATGTTCGGTTGTGGAGTGACTCTACCCCTTCAGCCGTTTATAGCCAGGTTTCTGGCTGATGCTAAAATCGCTCCGGCACAGCTTTCGCCGAACAGTTACAGGATTCTGATGGCCCTGGCTGTAATGTGGAAAACAATGGGTCGACGGTCGCCAACTCCTCGCGAAATCCGTCATTTCTACTTCCTGCGGCAATCTGGCCATGGCGGCACTTACTATCTCCAGTCCACTGCTGTGGAGAATTAGATTCCCGAGGGAGTGTCCAACGCAGGACAAGTGGAGGTTTCGAGTGACAAGAAGAAGATAGGCTTTATTTGGGGTTTCCCCACTTCAAACAAGAGGTGGAAGAACAGCTGGTTCTTCGCGGGTGGCGAATGGGGAAGGAATAACCCCGCTGATACTCGCCGAAATCTGCGGGCGAGCAAGGTCCCGAGACACTTTACGTCTCCTGATGCCTGGACGAAGGCTTCGCCAGCTCTGACTCCTCATGAGGTGAAAAACGTAACTGACGCTGCGGTGCTCAGTTTGATTAAGAGGGATCAGGAGCAACTCCTCGATGAGGCCAGGATGGTCACTCTTGGTGTTTTCTCTCGTCTGTCCGGTCGGCGACGTCGCTGTGAGTTTCTCTTTACAAGCTTGTTTTTTCCTAAATCTTCTTATTGATTTTTGCCTTGGATAACACTATGTTTTTACCTTTTAGTGAGCGAGTTTGATATCATTTGCGACGAGCAAGCCCGAGCAGTGAAGAACGCGGAAGCTGCTAGTCAAAGGCATGCTGCGGGCTTGCCTAAGGAGGGGGTTGCGCCACCCGAGGGTGATGACTCCCCGGATGTGGGAACGGGTGGCGTTCCTGGCGTTGCCGATGTTGTTGTGCAACCCCAAGCTGGTGGCAGGAATGCGCCTCCTCAAGCTCCTAGCCGTAAAGGTAAGGAGAAGGTTGGGGTTCCTGCGGCGAGTGCAGGTATTGCTGTTGTTTCTGGGGCGGTTGCTCAGCCCTATGAAAGCCGGATTGACACTTCGCCACGCACTCCGGGCTGCAAGGGGAAAGAAAAAGTTGCGACTCCTGCAGCGAGTACGGATGTTCCGGTTTTTGATGCGAACATTCCTGAGCCCCCTGAGGACCCTGCCAATGACCTTCACCCAAGGGTTGGTCGGGGAAAACGCCATGCAGAGATTACCCCCGAGGGTGCTACTCGTCCTTTGAAGCGGGCATCGAGGGTGGTTCAGTTTGTGGTCTCATCTGACGAGGAGGATAGGGAGCCTGTTCGCCCTGAGGCTGTCAATGTCAGTGAGCCAGGTTCTGCAGTCCCTCAGGGCGCTGATCCAGCCTCTCGTTCTGAGGAAGTTGGTGGTGCAGAGATTACTACCCCTTCAGCTGCACCGATCCCTGCCCCGGACAATGTTGGTCCTTCGGTGTCCCCCGTGAATATTAGAGTGAGGGATCCCGCTGTAGAGGAGAATACCCCCAGGCCCTCATCTCCTTTTGCTGCCGAGGGTAGGGACACCACTGCTCCGGCCGACATCCCTGGTCCATCCTCTGCCCCTGCTACAGACTTGGGGGGTTCTCAAGGAGGGCCATCTGTTGGCCCGACCGACCAAGGTGAAGGCTCGGGATTTGTCTCGTTGTCGGATTTCTCTCCCGCCGAGCTCCTCAATCATTTTATCAATAATGATATCTATTTTGGCGAGGGTTGGGAGAAGGTGAAGGGAAAATCATGCAACAACAAGATGGAATTTTTCTTTAATTGCCACTCATTGGTAATTTTACTGATCTCGTTTCTTCTTCTTACTTTCTCCTGCTTTGCCTCCCCTTTTTAACTTTACTCTAAACGCAGATGATGTCGGAGATGGCAAGTGCCTATAGGCGAGCAAATGCGGCTTCGAGTGATAGCAGACGCATGCAAAAAATAATCTCTCGCTCGGCGGCTGAGAAACTGTCGGCTGAAGAATCGCACGCGCAACACATTGCTCAAATGCAGGAGCTCGCCGATGGTTATTTAGCCGCTCAGCTTACTGCCGAAGAGAAGCTTCTTGCTGCTGAAGAACAAATCAAGCAATTAAAGGAGCAGCTCGCCGATAGTCAGGATGCCCTGGTCGCTCATATGGAAGGAGAGTGTCTGGCAAATGAGGCCAAGGAGAAGGCTGAACGCGAGTCTGAAGACCTGCGGCACCAACAGGCTACTCAGGATCTTCTTATGAAGGACTTGAAGGCCGTTTGGGAAGTTGAGGCCGTCGATCGCTTCAAGAGATCTCCTGCATATGATGCGCTCCTCTTCCGTGAGTTTGAAAGAGGCATGAGGCAGGCAAAGAGGTTTTTCGCTTTGAAAGACCATTCTAACGAGAAAGCCCTGAGGCGTTATGACCGAAACCTTCAGAGGCATATGGATGATGCGGTATGCTCGATAAAGAGTCAGCTGAAGCTGTGGAAAGCCCATTGCCGTTATACTCAAGTAGAGCCCCTTCCCATGCACCTGGAGATCCCCACAAAGCGTGCTAGTAGCACTTACTATTCAGGCCAGAAAGGGAGCCTTACTGGGTCTGGTGCTGAACCTGACCTGGGTCCTGTGGCTGGTCGGGACTATGCATCCTTTATGCCTGAAGGGGACGAGGATGTTGTCTGGCCATCAGAGGATGAGGCGAGTGAGGAAGAGGAGGATGATGATGGGGGCTTTCCACCGGCGAGCGCTTGATCATGTGTATTATTTATTTTTGTTTCTTTTGTAAATATTTTGACAAGTAAATAAAATACTACTTTTTCTTGCGATGCGTTTCTTTTCTGTTCGCCGTTTATTTAATGCTATGTGTTTATGTTCAGCTGCCCTTGCTGAGTTTTTGGCGCAAGCTCTAAAGCCTTTTTATCACTTAGCTTTATAATTGCTAGTTTTTTGTTTTTTACCAAGTGTTTGTCAGGACGTGTCCGACCATACACCAGGTTTTACGCGAGCAAACTGTTGGGACGTCTCCCGCTTTTGCTCACTTTTTTGAATGCTAGTTTCGCTTTACCCCCAGCGTTTTTGGTTTTCAGGGATCTTCCCGAGCACTGTTAGCTGAACACCTTGTACAGTTTCTTTTGGGGGTTTTATGCCTTTATTAATGGCGACTGCCTTTTTATGTGACATTTTTCTCTAGCTCAGGCTACCTTGTGGCATCTCTGCCTTAAGCCTGCTGTAATACGGGGTATTCTCCCGGTTTTCTTGGTTGTTCGCCGGACTTAGGTAGCTTAATTTTATACCTTGGGCGGTCTGTTTGTCAGGGCTGATCTGTGATTTCAACGATGATAGGCTTCTTAGTAATAAATTACTCTTTATTGATTATTTCCTGTAAACTCTAATGTTAAAAAACAAGGGAAACTTCTTAAAAGAGGAATCTAAAGAAACAAAAGCATAATAAAAGGTCTTCTTTAAACTGGAGCATCAAGGGTAGTAGATCTTCAGGTACTGAGCATTGCATGGTCGGGGTAGCTCGCCGACTCCTCTCTTTGCTATGTGATACGCTCCATGGCCTGCTATACCTGTGATGTGATATGGTCCCTCCCACTTGTCTGCGAGTGATCCTGCAGTTCTATCCTTGGTTCCGGGCGTCACTCTTTTTAGAACCAGGTCCCCGAGCGCGAATCTTCTGATTTTCACATGTGAGTTGTAATATCTCGCTGCTCTCTGCTGGTAGGCGGCATTCCTTATTCGGGCGTGTTCCCTTCTTTCTTCTAGTTCATCTAAGTCACACTTCAGCATGTCAACATTCAGCTCTGGCTGAAATAACTGTGTTCTTGGCGAAGAGAACGCTGTTTCAACTGGAATGACTGCCTCAGTTCCGAAGGCCATGGAGTAGGGTGTTTCCCCAGTGGAGTTTCTTTCCGTTGTCCGATATGCCCATAACACCTGTGGTAGCTTCTCTGCCCAGTTTCCCTTCTTGACAGCCAGTTTGGCTTTCAAGTTATGCTTGATGATTTTATTCACCGCCTCGGTTTGCCCGTTTGTCTGTGGGTGAGCCGGGGAAGCATAGTAGTTGTTGATCCCATATTTCTTGCACAAGTCCCTGAATTTCTTGTTATCGAACTGTGTCCCATTGTCAGTGATGATGGTGTTTGGTATTCCGAACCTGTATAGAATGTTTTTCTTCACAAAGCTGGTTGTATTTGCTTCTGTGATGTGTACCAGTGATTCGGCCTCTACCCATTTGGTGAAATAATCCACTGCTACGATGGCATGTTTCGCCCCACCTGGCGCTGTGGGCATTGGGCCGATCAAATCAATCCCCCACATGGCGAACGGCCATGGGGAGGTGATGCTCTGCAAGCGCTCAGGTGGCTGGCGAATGTTGTTCGCGATCTTTTGACATGCCTCACATCTGGTCGCTATTCTTTTTGCATCGGCGAACATAGTCGGCCAGTAGAATCCTTGTCTTAGTGCTTTATGGGCCAAGCTAATGCTTCCAGCGTGATTCCCACAGCTTCCGCTGTGTATGCTTTTTAGGATTCCTTCTGCCTCTTCCGGCCCGACACATCTTTGCAATGTTCTCGAGAATCCTCTCCTATATAATTCACCGTTGAGGACCGAATATCTTGTTGCTCTGTATCTCAGCCGCTTGGCTTCTAGCGAGTCACTTGGGAGGGTGTCATTGATCAGGTACTCTCTGATTGGGGTCATCCAATTGGTTGATACTTCCATGATGACCCATACTTCGATCTGCTCGGCTGTGCTGGGTCGAAGCAGATGTGCCATAGGGATTGTTCGAGGCCAGATATTGATCGTGGCAGATGCCAGTTTGGCCAAAACGTCTGCCTGTTCGTTTTTTTCTCTTGGGATCTGCACAATCCTATATTCTTTGAATCGCCTCAACAGTTCCTTTGCTAGTCTGAGGTTGGCAACCATGTTGTCATCCCTTGCTTGGTATTCATCGAGCACTTGGTTGACAATGACTTGAGAGTCGCTAAACACCTCAATCTCGTCAGCCCCTAAGGCCGTACATACTTTCAGTCCTGCTACCAGCGCTTCGTACTCGGCTTGGTTGTTGGTGGCTTTGAAGTCAAACCGCAAGACACATTCTACAGAATCTCCTTCCGGGGTGGTGACCACTATCCCTGCCCCACTGCCATGCGTGTTTGACGAGCCGTCGACCCAAAGTTTCCAGCGAAAGTCTTTTCTTGCTTGATCTATCTTCATCTTCGCCACTTCAGTGCCTGGCTCAGTAAATTCTGCTACAAAGTCTGCTACTGCTTGGCCTTTGATTGCTGTTCTTGGGATAAATTCTATGTCGAATTCGCTTAGCTCAATAGCCCATTTTGTAAGTCTGCCCGACACCTCTGGTTTTTGTAATATCATTCTCAATGGACAGTTGGTGTATACTCCTACCTTGTGTGCTTGGAAGTATGGCCTCAACTTCCTCGCTGCTGTTACTAGTGCGAGCGCCATTTTTTCAGCTGATGAATATCTCGTTTCGGCTGGTAGTAATGCTTTGCTTGTGTAATACACCGGCTTCTGTATCCCATTCTCCTGTCTTATTAATACGGAACTGGTGGCCGCTTCTGTGACTGACAAGTACATGTACAGCACCTCCCCTGTGATGGGTTTTGACAGCAATGGTGCTCGGCCGAGGTATTCCTTCAAAGCGACAAAGGCCTGTTCGCAGTCCTTGTTCCATTCTATCCCTTTGCCCTTCTTGAGCGCTTTGAAGAAGGGTAAGCACCGGTCTGTCGACTTTGCGATGAACCTGTTCAGCGATGCCAGGCATCCTGTAAGTTTCTGGACATCCTTCAAGTTCTTTGGGGAGACCATGTTGGCTAGTGCCTTGATCTTGTCAGGGTTCACTTCTATTCCTCTTTGATGTACCTGATACCCGAGAAACTTACCAGATGGCACGCCGAACACGCACTTTGATGGGTTCAGTTTCATCCCGAACTTGGCTAGCACATCAAAGGTTTCTCTTAAGTCGTCTATATGTCCCTCGGCTCTGACGCTCTTGGTTAACATGTCATCGACGTACACTTCCATATTCCTTCCTATTTGGTTAGCGAACATCTTGTTGACAAGCCGCTGATATGTTGCTCCAGCGTTCTTCAGGCCGAATGGCATGACAGTGTAGCAGTACAATCCTTGGTCCGTGGTGAATGCTGTCTTATCTTCATCCGGTTCATGCATCTTGATTTGGTTATATCCTGAGTACGCATCCATGAAGCTTAACAGCTCATGCCCGGCTGTTGCATCTACCAGCTGGTCAATTCTTGGCAAGGGGAAACTATCCTTTGGGCAGGCTTTGTTGAGATCGGTGAAGTCTACGCACATCCTCCACTGATTGTTTTTCTTCTTTACGAGCACAACGTTTGCTACCCACTCAGGATATTTGACTTCTCTGATCGATCCTGCCGCGAGCAGCTTGGATATTTCTTCCCTTATTGCTGCACTTCTCTCTGGGTTGAAACTTCTCCTTTTCTGTATTACCGGCTTGCAGTCTTTGCTCACTGCTAGATGGTGGGTGGTTACTTTTGCATCGATCCCCGGCATATCTTCGTGGCCCCAGGCAAAGATCTCCTTGTACTCCCTCAAAAGATTCACCACGCCTGTTTTGACCTGCTTCGTCATGCTCGCCCCAACTTTGACTGTCTTACTAGGTTCTTTTTCATCTAGGATGACAGTTTCTGTTGGTTCTTCTTTTTCTCTATTGGTCTCATCTCTCGGGTCTAGCTCAAACGTTTCAGGGTTCTCCTCCTTCGTCTCCTGGTCGAGTTGAAACACGCTTAAGGCTTCTGCTCCAGTTCGGTCTTTAAAAATTGACAGATTGGCCCGGCGAGCCATTTCTTGCGACCCTTTAAGTTCCCCAATCCCGAACTCTGTTGGGAACTTTACTTTTAGCGCATGAGTGGACGTGACTGCCCGTGCCTTGTTCAAAAAGGGTCGGCCGAGCAAAGCATTGTATGGCCAGTTATGAATATCAACCACCACGAAATCCAGGAGGATGGTTCGTCGACAAGGCGCTGTCCCAAATCTCACAGGCAGTTTTACCGTTCCCAAAGATCTTACCTCTGCTCCTCCGAAGCCTTTTAGAGGCACATGGAATGGTTCCAAGTCTTTCCTGTCTAGCCGAAGTTCGTCATACACTCTAGCGCTCAAAATGTCGGCAGAGCTTCCGTTGTCTATCATCACTCGGAGGACATCCCGGTGGGCTATTTGTACCCCCACAACTATCGCATCATTGGGTTTGGCATCAATTCCCTCTGAATCCTCGGTCGTAAAAGTTATCGGGTCATGGCCCTCCCTTGGTTTTTTGTGACTTCTCTGCACAGAGTTTACCTCAAAGTCCCTGTTTTCATACATTGCTTCCCTGACTTCTGACATCCTTTCTCTATTGCTCCTACCAGTGTGAGGTCCTCCAAAGATCGTATTGATAGCTGTGCTTGGGCTGTCTTTCCTCGGGCTTCTTCCTTCCTGTCTACCTCCTCGATGGCTACCCTGGCGACCCGTGCTTTGGTCCCCCTTTAGTGTGAAATCTTTAAGGTGCCCTTCTCTGATCAAACTTTCGATGTGATCCCGCAATTGAAAGCACTTAGAGGTGTCGTGCCCATGGTCTTTATGAAATCGACAATATTTCGTCGTATCTCTTCGGGCATTAGCTGACTGTTGTCGAGGGTACTTGGCGAGCCCTTTGTCCTCTACTACAGACAGTATATCCTCCTGCTCGCCATTTAGGGGAGTGTAATTACTGTACCTGCCTCGGAACCTACTGGTTCTGTTACTACCTCGGCTTTCTTGGGGTTTGCTTCTCCGGCCCTTTTCTTCTTTTTGGTGGTCGCGAGACTGACCCTTTGTTCTCTCATCCTTGGTTTCTGACCTTGCGTCTGGCTTGTGACCATGGACGTAACTACCCCCTTGGGCAACTTCTTCTTCTTCTGCTAATGCATAATCTCCAGCTATGTCCATCATCTCCTCGTATGTTTTGGGTCGGTCTCTCCGTAGGTCAAAAGACAAACGTCCGCTTTGCAACCCATTGGTGAAGGCTGCTATGACAGCTACATCGCTCGCATCTTCTATTTGAGCGACTTCCTTTCCAAACCTGGCTAAATACTTCTTTAGTGACTCGTTACTTTCTTGTTTCAGGTTTGACAAATGAGCCAGCGACTTCCTCCTTTGCACACTCCCCATGAATTGCCTTATGAATGCCTTGCTGAAACTGGAGAAATTGCTAATGCTCCTGGCTGGCAGGCGCCCAAACCATCGGGAGGCGAGATCGCCGAAAGTTTGCGGGAATGTTAGGCACAAGAGGCCGTCATTGGATGCGTACTGGGCCATGACATTGCGAAATCTTCGGACATGTTCCTTTGGATCCCTGTTCTCCTTATACTGTTCGATGGTTGGCATCCTAAATCTTTCGGGGAACCGGGTATGAGCGATATGATCAACAAACGGATTGTCTGATTCATCATCTGAAGATATATTGTGCCTGTACCGCTTAGCCATTGTTGAGACCTTCTTTGAGAGTTGTTGAAGGGTAACGCTTCGATGACCGGTTGGTTCCCCCTCTTGGTCGAGCCTGCTTTTGACTATCACCCCTCGATAATCGTCTTCCCTGCTACCTGTACTTCTGTTACCTCCTAAATCATCTGTACTCTCGGACCTCTGCTGCCGCGCCCTCTTTGATCGCAACCCTCTTCTCGGCTGGGGACTCCTGTCTTCTAATGAGACCGACCGCCGCCTCCTGCGGGTTCTATTAATCCTGTCATCGGCAGGTCCCATATGTGTTCGTCCATGATATCGTTTTTCTGGAAGATCATCGTCCAGAAGATCCTCTCCCTTCTTTCGCTCTCTTTCTCCCAAGGCTTCTGGCGAATCTCGGGGGGTTTCCTCCGCAATTGGCTCTACCCGAGTACCGGGAGTTACGACGTGGATTTCTGACCGCACCCTCCCTATGGGATGATTTCCGGGAGTGCTAGTCGTTAGTTCATAAGGGGACGAGGTTCCCAATCCTATGGGAAGTGTGAGTCCTATCTTGTTGGCCTCATTGACCAGGTTCACCAAAGCGGTGTGAAAGTGTTGCAGAGTTTCGTTGGCCACTCTCGTCCCCGGAGTTGCTGCAGATTGTTCCCCTATCGTCAACGTCTCCTCCCCTAATATAGTCGCTGCTTGAGGGATCTGTTCATTATTGGGGATTTCATCCCTGCCGCTGCCGTTGCTCATGCTGTGACTGTTTTGTAAGGATTCCTGGAAGTTTTTAAGCTCAGTAATTCACCCCCTCCTTCTAGCGCCAATTGTTGACGGTGATTTTTGGATTGACTTGGTCAACAATAGTATGTTAATAAAAAGAATAATCAAAGAAAATAAATCAACACATGCAAGACGAATTTTACGTGGAAAAGCCCTTGAATGGGAAAAAACCACGGTGCCCCTTTAGGGCAAGAGAAATTACTATGGATGGTTTATAGTTTACACACTCAAAACTCTCATACAATGACCTGACTATTCTCTCTCTTATCTCGAACCCTTTTTCATGGGGTTTTAGGCTCTATTTATATGGGTTCTCTCTAGGGTTTCCGGTTTATATGCCGTGTTCATCGGGGACTCCTTATTTTGTGTTATATAAGGAGTTTGGAATTTGCAAATAACTTCTTTAGGGTTTGTTTCCTGTTTGGATTCTTCCTTGTTTGAAGGAAATTCGTATCTCGTGTGGAATGGGATTCAATCTTTGAATCCTGTCTAGATTTGATCCCCGTGTCGACGTGGAAATATACTTAGAATTGGATTACCCCTTCCGGCTGTGTATCTTTGGCGAACACCTTCAGACTGGCGAGCGCATTTTGCCTCTTCACTGGGTAAACGGCTGCGGCGAACACTCTTTCCCTTTGAATGGGCGAACATGCCTACTAGCACTCCTTTTGACTGATTTCCTCTTGCTGACGAGTCAATGGATGACGTGTCTATGTTTTTATTGTTTCTATGCTGACGTGTCCTTTCATCAAATTTATACATACAACACCCATCAACCCTTCACCTAAAAATAACCTAGAAACCCTCTCTTATACACTTCATCTTCTTCACACAACAAAAGAGATAGGGAGACCTTCAAAGGCATCCATGGAGGTTTTCCTCCATGGATTGCCTCACCATCACTACCTTCCACATACAACCACCCATCTTTGGAGGAGATTCATGAGGAAAGAGCCTCCTCTCTTATCTATGAAGAGGAGGAGTTTCAATGGAGCTTGGAGATCCGAGATGACAATTAGGTTCCTCTCCGAACTTAAAGATCCGAGATTGAAACCTTAAGTTTTCTCTTTTACTCTTCTCTTGTATTTTCTTTATTTGATGTGTATATCTATTAGGGAAATATGTAAATCTAACACTAGTTCTATTTATTTGATTAACTTGTATTTAATATTTTCAAGTATTGTCTCATTCAATTGCTTTGTATTGATTCTTGACTTGTGTTGAATAGGCTTGACAACCCTCTTAGATGCATGTTTAGGGATATCTCTTATCTTTACATTCATGGCATATATGGTAGAAATTGATATGTGTTCATGATTTGGATTAGGAGTAGATTAATGTAATTTAGGAGTAGAAATTGATATGTGTTCATGATTGGGATTATGAGTAGATTAATGTAATTTAAGAGTAGATTAATCAAACATCCCTTGATTGTGCGTATGTTGATGGATATTTCAAAATACATGTTTTGGATTGATTTGAGTGTTTGGGAATTAGGGTTAAGTAGGTACATCAACTCTTGACCTTGATTATGCTATTAATTGTTTGGGTGAAATTCATGATGAGTACATACCATGCCCATTGTGGATTTCGGTTCTTTAGACCTTTATTGCTTATACGACCTTTGGTCATTGCTTGCTCGATACGCCCTCGGTGAGTAGTGATCAAGGGTCTGAATTTACACTTAATACTTCCATTATATGGTTGTTGCGTACACGTGACAGGTGAGTAGCGATCGATGGTCGATCCTTTAATATTCGCCATATGCTACCCTTGGTCATTGCTCGCACGATATACCCTTGATGAGTAGTTATAGAGGGTCGGCTTTTTTGCTTCATGCGGTCCTTTTATGGTCGTTGCTCATGCGATACACCCTTGGTGAGTGGCAATCAAGGACTAGGCAACTCTCCCCACTTCCATAGCTAGAGGTCATATCAAAGGCTAGGTTGAACCCAATCTTGTAGTGTTTTATGCGGTTGGTTTTTATGAGTGGCGCGAATGCCATGGTGGTCATGAGTACCTTGTGTATTCATCTATTTCTCTCTCCAAGTCATCTTTATTTTCTTATCTCATTCTCTCACACACACACGAACATGCTTACACATCACACACACCATTCTCACCCTTACCATGTTCCCATTTATATTGCTTTCAATAATCACTAAAACGTAAAATGATCGACGGATGACACCTCCCTATGGACAATACCCTCGCTTACCAATTTACTAGTTTTCAAAACTATATAGCACATTGCGTAGGACTTCTTTATAAAAATCTTTTGATTTCGCAATTTGATAACGACACAAAAAGCACGTTCAATCATGGATCACTACAATAAATTTGAGCTATAGGGGTGAAATTTTTAGGGACGATTTTTTTTCGTCCCAATAGGATGTCTATTGGGACAAAATAAATTATTCGTCCATATAAATTACAAACCTGATAAAATTAAACTTGACAAAAAAATTGTAATTCTATCGAGATGAAATAAATTATTTATCTCTAAAAAGTGCTAATCTGACAAGACCTTTAGGGACGAAACATTTTTATCCCAATAAAATGTCTATTGGGATGAAATTAATTATTCGTCCCAATAGACTATCCATTGGGACAAATTTCTTCAAAAGTGGTAAGACTTTTAGGGACGAAATTAATTATTCATCCTAATATAGTGTCTATCGGGACAAATTTTGTTTCATCCCAAGAGGTTTTCTTTTTATTTAAAATTATAATAATTAATTAATTTTGTTGAAATTCTTGATTATTATTTTTTGTTCAAGTTTTCTCTAATAGACAGTAATAATTAAATTACCATATAAATTAGAAAATGAGGCAATATGGATCATTTTGTTCTCCAAAGTGGTCCTCTATCGGGATGAATTTTGTTTTGTCTCAATAAGTTATCTATAAGGATCAATAACTAGTAGTCTTGAGAGATTTCCTCTTATATAAAATTTTAAATGTTAATTAATTTTCTTCACTTTTTTTATATTAATTACAATATATTAATTTTAAAAATTATGAAAAATAATATTATTTTTATATATAAATATAATAAAAATCTTAAATATGTTGTGACCTTAAATATTATAATGCACGTACAACCGCTCTTACGAAAGTGGTTGTACATTTCCCTTTCTCTTTTGTGATAGGAATTCAGGTCTTACATTTATTCATTAAATCGCAAGATATAGAGAAATATCTCCCCTAGAGTGATAGCTGCATTTCGAATTATACTTATAACAATCAATGCTACTAGGCTCCGGTAGACCCCTAACTCAACTGTATACGGTTTAAAAAATTGTTTTATTAAATGCTCAAAATAACTTCTTTTTTTAATTTTGATTAGTGGAATGATTTTAAATTTTTATCAAACAAGATTTTTATTCTTTTGTTTTTTTAATTTTTCCAATAAATTTTGATTTAAAATAATCAAGGAAAATTTAACAACTTATATATGTTATAGATAAATGTTATGCAATTGTTAATGAAAAGAAACTTGTAGTCCAGTAGATAAGTCTGATGCTCTTTATATATATATATATATATATATTCACCATTCAATTTGTCCCTATAGCTTACCAAAAGGGACGAATTTAAAATTTCATTACAATAGACTTATTACAAGTTTACAACCCACCTAAGGCAACGTAATTTGGGATGAATAAAATTTGTCCCAACAGCTATTTTTTATTGTGGTGGATCTCCACACTCATCAATTTTCTTAAAAAAAAATATATTCGATTTTCTTGTAATTATTATTATTATTATTTTGTAATTTGATCACCACCATGAATATTTGAGATGGATGGTGGAGATCACCATGAATATTTGAGATGGATGGTGGAGATCAATCTAAATATCTAACTTTTTTTTAAAAAAAAGTTATTATTAATATTATTATTATTTAATATTTATTATTATTATATTATTATTATTATAATATTAAAATATTTTATTATTATTATTATTATTTTATTATTATTATTATTTTATTTTTTGTTTTTGTTTTTGACATTATTAATACCCTTGTTATTGTAAATGAACAAGTGATATTTAGGGATATTTAAATAAAAAAACTTAATTTAAATGATAATTCCCCTTAAATAATTTTAATATTCATATGGATTTTATATTTAGGAATATTTCTTATTATTTAACCATTACAGAGGGGTATTTGGGTTATATTATTATGTTATTTTCGGTTTGATGCAATTATGCATATAATCAAGGGAACTTGGTGCAATTTACCATGACAAAAAATGGACAGTGTAAGGATTTAGACCAAAGTGCAAAGAAAAGGAGAGTTCATGGGGTTTAGTGGCGAAAAAAAATGTTCGGGGGCCGGGGTACAAATTCACGAACAATTCAGGGGGTATCTCTGCCAATAAGCCTAATATTTATTAATGAATCAAAATAATTACATGGTCCACACAACATATCAAACTTACAACCCCCCCTCTAAGAATAAACTATTAGAAATGTGAGGACAATGTTTCCCTATATTGGCCGGTCTCCCCCCAAAGTTCAAAATTTTATTATAAGACCCCCTTCTGTTAGCCTTTTGGACATAAAAGTGAACACTAACATAAGTCAGTGGGTTAAAAGACCAAATAGCCCTTTTATCCTTTAAATGATAGACAACACGTGATTAAAATTGTTTAAATTACAATGTTACCCTCAATATGAAACCGTTGATGACAAATGGCTATATTTGCCTCTATATAAACCTGCCTTTCTCCATTCTTTATGAAACACACAATTAACCATTTTTCAACTTGCCTTTCTCCATTCTTTATCAAACACATAATCGACCATTTTTCCACCAGTATTCACACACATTTCAAACACTCATTCACACATCTTTGCACCCTTAATAACACACATTTCAAACACACATTGACACATATTTCCATCATTGTGAACAACTATGGAAAGAAGTTCAAACACAGTAACCAAAGGAAGCAACATCACGAGTTGTGATATTCAAAAACAAATTATGTAGATGTGGTAAGAAGGCCGGGGTTAGATTCTCTGAGTCATGTGATAATCCAGGTAAGTTGTTTTTTTTTTTTTTTTCTGTGCAAAAAGGCAATGCAAATTTTTTAAATGGTGGTAGCCAAACGAAATAGAATTTATGGGAAGTATGCAATGTCATGAAGAACTCAACAGAAAGTGTACAGTTGATGAAGAATTTGAATTGCTAAATGCAAAGATGTATAGCCTGGAATCAAGTCTAAATGGATCTATGTAAAACCTGGGAACAACTCTAAATCAGAGAATGCAAAACCTAGAAAGGAACTATGGATACAAGGTTCAATCAGAGATGATAGTGGTAGCTAATATGATACTTTTTGGTCTCTCCATATATATTTTTTATGTTTGTCTGATGAATATGTAATGTACTTGACCTATGTAATGCACTTGATATATGTAACGTACCTATGTAATATGAATTATCCATTATCATCAAATTTTAGTCACATACAAAATGTAAACTAGAGCACAAAAGCACTATAAATTGCAACAAATAAGTGAAACAATAGTAACATTATTTAATACCAAAAATTCATCAAAAGTACCATTCAAACATTAAGTTAAATGAAAGTACCATTCATCAAAAGTTTACTACAAACAACCATTGTTTAATACCATCAGTGGCAGCAAAAGTACCAACAACATTATATTCTATTAAATTCCAACTAAAGACATAACACCTAAGCACTAGTTCATATTGCATAACACCTAAGCACTAGCGCTACCAAGATACTGCAACATTTTCATAATTAACATAGTTCATATTCCTACATAGACACTAATTTATACATAGTCACAAGCAATTAAGATTGTGCTTGAGTTTGAACTTGTGTGGGCTGTGAAGAGGAACCAACAACTGCCTTACTTTTTGGAGCCTTTGTCTCTTTATAATAATATTAAACAAAATTGGGTGAGGATTACACCAATTTAATCAACCATGCTTGCAAAAACGTGTGGTTCAATATATACCTTAGTGGAAGGCTGTGAAGAAGTAGTAGCACCTTGTGAAAAGGAGACACTGACATCATCTGTTGTCATCGACGCACTTTTTCTCTATAAACCAATAAAACAACAGAACATCACCAAATGAAAATCACACAATGTAAAAACATAAGTGTTCTCCAACACCATTAATTAAAAAAAAAAAAAAAAAAACAACACTTAAGTGACCATGGTGATTACAGGGGTGTTCTCACTTTTGCAAGACCTTGAGTTATGTCCAGGCTATATACATTTTCCACACACAACAATTCCAATCTTACATGCTCTCTATTTCTCACCCGATTCCCTTTTCCTTACAAGCCTTGGCCTTCCTGGTAACCTTTTCACTGGTGGTGTTTTCATAGGTGATGTTTCAAGATCAGCCTATACACATAAGTCTGGAATGGGATGTATCATAGAGTTGTAGGTTCTTAGATAGGCAGACTTGGACAACATTGGGTCAATAAATTCAGCTAAGTTGCCCTCATCACCATTAACTCATGGTGTCTAATCCCAGCTAATGTATGACTGCATGTCACCTCACTAACTTGCTATTGGCCACACTCATAAGTTTTTTCATGTAAGTTGGCAATGTATCCCCTCACTTGAATGTAAAGTCTTTAGGATTCTACTCTCCTCACTGTTTTCCAAAATGTTCTTGTTCACACGTGGTGGTCTATTAGTTTTCCATGTGATGCACACTCCTCTTTCCTCAATTGGAACCTACTCATCACTAGTCTTCTAATGAATTTCATCAACTGTAAATAGGTCCTAGGCCTAAAATCCTTGAGCATACTGTTGAAAGCTTCTGTCATATTGTTAGTCACACTTTCACATTTGATTGAGTCATCAAATGCATGCCTAGACCAGTGACAAGGTTCTATGTCAGCTAGGTATGCCATTGCCTTAAGATTTATAGTACCTATATTTACCAAACACTTCTTAAATTCATACCTATCAGCTGTTTTAGATGCTCTCTAGAATAAGGTCCTCAATTTTTGTCCACCATATGCGGTCCTGAAATTAGCATAAATATGCCTTGCACAGAACCTAAAAAAAAAAAAAAATAGGTTTAAAGACTGCTTAAGTGCATTATATATATCAAACTAAATGCTTGCAATAAAAGCACAGTACCTAATGCTTGCACGTGGCCATTGCATCTTCAAAGCACCAATGACTCCCTTCTGCCTGTCACTCATGAAGCAAATTGGCTTGTCTTCTGGGTACTTTACGAAAACCCACAACTACTCTAGAAACTATGATCAGCTGAGAAATGTTTCTCCTTCATAAATGCAATAAGCAAGTGGGTACAAACCATTTTTTGCATCAAGAGTAATTGCTGAAAGAAGGATTCCTCCATATGGACCCTTCAAATGACACCCATAGAGGCCAAGGAAAGGCCTGTATCCCTCCAAAAATCCCTTCCTCTGAGCTTCAAAGCTGACAAAGATCCTTTGGAAGGTTGTGGTATTTTCTAGTAAGTAAATGTATGCTGTTGAACCAGGATTGCATTGCTACACCATTATTGCATATGCCCTAAGATGCTTGAAACATGCCTCATGGTCTTTAAGCAGCACCTCTAATGCCCTCTTGTTTGCCTTGTACAGTCTCTGAGTATGACTATGACATTGAATTAATCTCTCAACAGATGAGAGATCACACCTGCTTGGATTCTAGGATTGCTAATGACAAGATCTTGGAACTTCCCAACTATACACTTGGCTCTTGCCTCATTACTTTTTTAAATCCGTTGACAACTATGCTCATTCTTGTAAGTCTTCACTTGCATTGTTGTCTCATCACCAACATTAGAAGCATGCAGCCTCCACAGACAACCCTTGGCCATACATGCCTATATTAGTTCAGTTTTATCATTATTCACCTTGTTGAAGTTAAAACCCTCCTGAATGGCATAATCAATCAACAAAGACCTCAAGGTGTAAACACTGTCATGTGTTTGTCCAACCTCAAACCTTATTAGACATCTTACCAGTTGCTTAAATGGGTTGCTCTTCATCACCCTAGCTAGTTTAGCACCAGAAACTTCATCACATGAGTCGCTAAAGTATTCATCATCACTCTTTGATTGGTACCCTTCTAGTAAACCATGGATCTGCCTATCATCCACAACCTCACATGCTTCCTCAAGAACCTCGGGTAGCACTTTTAATGCCCTCATAGTAGGTACCTCACCCACATCAAAAGAATCATCATCACCAAACTCATCACCTAACTCAACTTGATCTTCATTATCACCATCATAATAATAGTCATCCTCATAGTAATGATCACCCTCATTATCACCAAACAAATTTTGCTCAAAACCACTAAAGTCTACAGTTGGATGTCACCCGTGAACTTAAGAGGTATGCTAAAAGAGGCCTCTACATCTAATGCAACTGGGATATATTACCTCTTTTAAATTTCAAGCATTATTTAAGACTGCTTATGCTCACTAAACAACCTAAAGACTTCTAAGATCTCATTGTCACTAGACACCTCCTTCTTCTCACTTGACTAAGGCAAGTAAATCCATACACTATAATCATCTTCATGCATTTTCTCTCTACTAGTTGGTTTTACAGACAATGTATGCAATAATACTATCATACTAATGTGGTTGACATCACAACTACCAAGCTCAACCACCTTAGTATCGATAGTAACATATATTTTTAAAATATCCAGACCCATTGAAACTGTGAACAAAATAACATACAACATACATCAGATAACAATATAGGTTTGTATACATAAATAGCAGAAAACATTGCATGCTTTAATTAAAGACGTAATCAAACATATATATATATATATAAATATCAACTCATGATGTCAAAACATGAACATTCTTTAACCAAAAACAGAATACATAACAATCAATGTCAAAATAAAACCCTAACTTTTGAGAACAAAGTCAAAAATACAAATTCATATCAGATTACACTATATTTTATGTATAACAACTATCAATTTTATAGGTAATAGCTAGAAACGAAAAAACCCTAACTTTCTTAAAAAGAAACCCTAAATAATGAACGATAAGGAAAACGACAACTATAAAATGCAACCATGCATGCAATTTCATGTATTAAAACAATAAACTCTTCACTTACACCATCAATTTCACAAATAACAACAACAAACCAAAAAACCCTCAATTATTTTGCCATTTTTCCCACATAGAAACCCTAAATCAGGGAAGATAAACAAAACAAACCCTGTCAAATGCAACCATGCATGCATAATCACCACAGAATCGGTGAGAAATAACAGGTACCTTAATATACAAACCTTTTCTTCAAAAAGAAAGCAGATTTCCTATTTGACTCTAGTTGATTTACAAAACCCTCCTCTGTAAGCGAACAAACAATAACATATGCCTAAATCAAACACTTAAACCACAAAATCTACTAATTTCTCACGTATTCATGATGGTAGGTTTGATTTTGGCGCGAAAGTTTGGGAGATGAAGACTGTTGTAGAGAAAACGAGAGAATTTCTCTGAGAAAAGGTTTGGAACCTTCCTTCGGGACCACTATGATTGTTAAAGAAATAACTGATGGGTGGAGGAGTGACCTGGCGAAATCTCCTCCACTCATTTGTTTTTTTATTTAATATATTATTTATTATAAATATCAAATTACTTTTTTAACCCTCAACACTTATTACCCTTGCTGTCCCCACTTATGAGATTACGAAATTACCCTCAGACAGTAATGATCAACCCAACTTTTGGACGGAATTCTTAAAAGAAGGGGTACAGTTTCCATTAATTCTACTTTGGGGTGATTAAAGGCCAATATGGGGAAACGTTGTCCTTACCTTTCTAATAGTTTATTCTCAGAGGGAAAATGATAATATCCCTACAAATAAACTTCTATACACAAAAATTTGAATATATTATTATAAAAAAATTACAACATAATTGCTCTACTAATTTTCATCTTCTACTTTTGATAAAAACATCACTATAGAGGTACCTAGAAGTCTTAGGCCCTGTTTGGTGTGCGGGATTGGATTGAACTATTTCATAGGATTGATGTGATACTGGGATTAGATGTGATTAGATTGAACTAAATTAGTACTATGCTGTGTTTGGAGAAACGTTGGTCTAGACTAAAGTAATACTACGTTTTGTTTGGTGATACATGAGATTAGACTAAATATAATAATATATTAAATTTGATAGTATTTTCAAATTGAATAAAAAATTATTGAAATATTTGTTTTTGAATAAAATTATGATTTAATTCATATAATATTAATGTAGCAATATCCGATAATATTTTTAAATTATAGATTTTTATTATTTTTAAATAAATTTAAATATTTTCCAATTTTATAAATTTTTTATTGAATAAAATATATGTTTTAAAGAATACATGTGTGATTACGGTAGGCCAAACGAATTTAGATTCTTCAATCTCGTCAAGGCCGGCCCTGGGCCTGGATTTTAAGGGCGGTCACCTAGGGCCCGTTATTTGGAGGGCCAAGTTTTACATGAAGTTAGTTATTAGTTAAATGTTTATGGTTCCAATAAATGTTTTGTTGACAATTAAAAAGGCCCAACTTGATGCTGTTTTAATATTAAGTCCAACAACACTTTAAAAAAATGGCTCAACATGATGTTGTTTTAATACTAAGTCCAACAACACTTTTTAAAAAAGGGCCCAATGTCAATAATTCCAATTTCTTAAATTTCCTTCGATCCTTTTTTTTTTTTTTAGGGTAATCAATCCTTTTTTTTTTTTTAGGGTAATCTATAATCATTAATCAATTAATCAGTTCTTATTCCTCCACCAAACGTGTAGCCGCTCATCTCTATCTCCCTTTGACTCTTGATCTCTCTAGTCTCTAAAGTTTAAAATTGAACACTCTCACTAAAATCTTCTCACTCTCACTTTCACTATGTTTTGACAATCTGACTTGTGAGTTGTGAGTTGTGAGTTGTGTCTATACTCATTGCCCAGGAAATATTAAAATAAGGTAATTTTGTTTTGTTTTGTGTTTTTTTTACAAATTGTAAATTAGTCTACGCTCTGTTGTCTATTTTTATACTTTTGTTTGCCAGGTTTTTCATTTTTGCTTTTCCCTATCGCCTGTCCCCTGGGAAGCGTGGACATATAACACTAGACAGTGAATGGTGAACCTGTGGTTTTTAAAGTTGAAATCTTTAATCTTTGTTTATCACTTTGTTGAATGACAGTGAGTTGCATCATTGTTTTGCTTTTGTTGGCTCTTTATGACTTTATTCTTTATTCTTTAATAAAAATTATGTTTAAACAAATGAAACAATTGAAGTATTGAACAAATAAAATATATGAATCTTTATTCAATTATTCATTATTCTTTATTAAAAAATTATGTTCAAACTATTGAACAAATTTATGGTCCATATGCCCATTGGCAGGAGCCTGGCAGCCTGCATATGTTTGAGCACTAGTAGTGAGCACTTTAAGGTTTAACCATTCACGAGTGATAGATTGATACTCTGATAACATATAATAATTTGATACATATAATTAATATATGATTTAATTGTATTTAGCAGCAAAAAAAATTCAAATTTACACAATTTGCGGTTTCCGGGGCTTGTGGCGGCTTGTGGCAGTGTGCAACCTATTGATTCCAATTGCTTAATAGGTTTTATTGTTCCGTTTCACTTTGATTTTAGTTATCAGTGTTTTATTGTTCGTTGTTTGTTGTTTTTGATATTTGTAACATGTTTCCTAAAAAACAACCATCTGGATATGAAAAAAAAAGAAAAAAAGACAGAGAATAAAACAATTGACTCAATCTCAAAAGGGAGCTTTAGAAAAATTCTTTCCTAAAAATGTAGAGTCGGGTTGTTCACTTGAAAATCAAGTTGAAGGTTTAGCCAATGAATCACAACATCCAACTCCTCATTTGACATGTCAACACAATGATCATGATGTGAATGATAATGAAAACTTGGTCTATGAAATTGAAAATGATGAAAATCAACTCAATGATGATGATATGATTGACATGAATGAAAATGAGAATGTGGGCAATGAAATAGAACAACCAATTCCTCATTTGGATAGTTATGATCCAAGTAATTGAGTAAACCTTGATAATGAAATGATTGTTTTATTAGTGGAAAGTGGTCCTATAAGAGAACCTAATCTCATCTTTCCTTTGGATGGTAATTCTAGACATTTCTCATATTCATATTATACTCGAAAATTACCGAATGGAGAGACTTAAGATAGGAAATTGCTAGTTTACTCAAACCATGTAGACAAAGTATATTGTTTCTGTTGTAAGTTGTTCAAGATAAGAATAAGTAATTTTTTATCAAATGAAGGATTTAATGATTGGAAGCATCTTAGTGAAAGGTTTAGAGAACATGAAAATAATATTGAGCATATCACTAATATGAGCACTTGGATTGATTTACAAATCAGATTAAAAAAGAATGAAACAATTGATAAAAATATACAAGAGCAAATTACAAAAGAGAAAAATCGATAGAAAGAAGTTCTTGTGACGTAGAACGGAAGTTCTAGGGTTTACCAACGTAAGCCCTAAGATCACTCAAACTGGAATCCACCAGAAAATTAATTGAAAACCAAAATATAATATTATTCAATAATACGAAACTAATAACAAGAAGCCTTAAATAGTCTCTAGAAACCCTAATTTAAGCAAAAAGACCAAAATAGCCTTCCTCTAAACAAAAGACAACTAAAAACGAAAAACCAAAAAAAAAAAAAACAATAAAAACTTCAACTGCTCGATAGCCTATACTAAACAACGAATTTGAGGATGAAAACGACCTCAACCGGGCTAGTCCAGGCTGCTACGCTATGGAGCATTGAAAACCCTTTCCGAAAACATATTATAATAGGAATTTGACAACTGAGCTAAAAGTTATGCCCGTTTCTTCGGAGCAGCTCTTTTAGCCAATTTTCTGTCCATCTCTTCTTCAAACTCTAAAGCCAATTGTCCTACATCAGTCCCTCTCACCTATGAAGAACTCAACCTCGAGTTATGATCCAGATAAAGTGGAACATCGTCACAAAACTCATAAAGGTCAGCTACATTGAAAGTACGAGATATATTCATATCAGCGGGCAAGTCGATAACGTAGGCATTATCATCGATTTTCTTGATCACCTTGTACGGCCCATACTTCCTTAGCTTCAACTTATTATAGGAACCAACTGGGAACCTTTCCATATGCAGAAACACCATAACCTGATCACCCTCAGCAAACAATTTCTTATGCCTCTTTACATCAACCGCTGCTTTATACTTCGTATTCTTCTCTTCCAACCGGGCTTTCACTTCAGCCTGAACATCACAAACCTGCTCAGCCATGTTCTCAGTAGCAACACTTATTTCAGCAATCTTGGGAAGACGTGCCAGGTCTAACGCATGCTTAGAAGGCTGTAGATACACCAAAGTAAAAGGAGACTTACCAGTAGAAGTGTGAACTGCATTATTATACGCGAACTCAGCTTATGCCAGTGCCACATCCCACTATTTAGGCTTATCACCACAAATGCTCCGAATTAAATTTCCCAGTGTTCGGTTTAAGTTCTCAGTTTGCTTGTCAGTCTGCAGATGCGTAGTGCTACTGAACTTTAGAGTAGTATCCATCCGCCGCCATAATGTAACCCAGAAATGGCTAAGAAATTTCAAATCCCTATCAAATGTGATTGACTGAGGTACTCCATGTAAACGAACCACCTCCCGGAAGAATAGTTGGGCAACATGTGAAGCATCAGATGTCTTCCGACAAGGGATAAAATGCCCCATCTTGGAGAACCTGTCAACCACAACAAACACAGAGTCTACTCCACGTTGAGTTCATGGAAGACCCAAAATAAAATCCATCGACAAATCTTCTCATATGGCATTCGGTACAGGTAAAGGCATGTAGAGACCTGTATTCTGAGCCTGCCCTTTAGAAGTCTGGCAAACATAACACTTGCGAACAAAGTTACCCACATCACATTTCAACTGAGGCTAGTAATACCGTCCGGCTACCCCATTGATAGTCTTGTCACGCCCTAAGTGACCACCCAAACCTCCACCATGCAACTCTCGAAACAGTTTCTCTCTCAAAGAGCTCCTCGGAATACATAACTGATTGCCGTGGAACAGGTAGTCATTGACCATATGAAATTCCCCTTTTTATTGTTTCAGAACACACTTTCCCCATACCTCGGCGAAATCTTCATTATCTGAATGCAATTATTTCAAAAACTCAAAACCAATAATCTCTTGTTGCATAGTAACCAGCAAACTTGCACGCCGACTCAATGCATCTGCCACCTTATTCAGAACTCCTGATTTGTGTTTCAGAACAAAAGGAAACTTCTACAAATAGGTTGCCCACCGAGCATGCATATTACTTAAACTCCTCTGGCTGTTCAGATATTTCAAAGCCTGATGATCAGTGTAAAGGATAAACTCCCGCTGAATCAGATAATGCTCTCAATTCTTCAAAGCACGAATAATAGCATAAAATTCTTGGTCATAAGTACTCCACTTTCAACGTACATCACTAAGCTTCTCACTGAAAAACGCCACTAGTCTCTTCTCTTGTGACGAAATTACTCCAATCCCAATTCCACTAGCATCACACTCCACCTTGAATAACTTCTCAAAACTAGGTAAAGCTAGAACCAGAGTAGTGCATAGTTTTTCTTTAATGACTGCAAAAGCTGTGTCAGCTGCTTCACCTCATTGAAACTTTCCTTTCTTTAAACACTCTGTAATAGGAGCCACAATACTGTTGAAATCCCTAATAAATCGACAATAAAATGTTGCCAGCCCATGGAAACTCCTCACCTCTCCTACTGTCTTCGGTGTGGGCCAATCACGAATGGCTCTCACCTTTTCGTCATCAACCAATATACCCTCCGAACTAACCACATACCCAAGGAATAACAAATATCATGTTAGCCAACTGCACTTTTTAAAATTGATAAACTATTTATTTTCAGACAACACCTCTAACACAACCTGAAGATGCTCCATATGGTCTTTCTCACTCCGGCTGTAAATCAGTATGTCATCAAAATAGACGACTACATATTTTCCAATGAAAGGCTGCAATACCTGGTTCATGAGCCGCATAAAAGTACTCAACGCATTAGACAATCCGAAAGGCATAACCAACCACTCGTACAGTCCATACTTTGTTTTGAAAGCTGTCTTCCATTCGTCACTTGGTTTGACCCGTAGCTAATGGTATCCACTTCGCAGATCAATTTTAGAGAACAATTTCAAACCCTCCAACATATCTAGCATGTTATCCAATCTCGGAATTGGAAAGCTGAACCTGACAGTTATCTTGTTAATCACGTGACTATCAACGCACATCCTCCAACTGCCATCTTTCTTTGGGACAAGTAATGCACGAACAGCGCATGGACTCATGCTCTCTTGAATAAACCCCTTCATCATCAACTCCTTCACTTTCTCCTGTAAAATTTGATTCTCCTCGGGGCTCATTCAATAATGTGGTAAATTTGGTAAGCTCCCTTCCGGAACTAAATCAATATGTTACTGAATATCTCTCAATGGTGGAAGGTCATTCGGTAAATCATCATAGACCAACTCACTGAACTCAGTCAATAGGGATTGCACCTTCTTGGGTAACACATTACTCTGCTCTTCCTTCCCTTCTATCACTAGAGCTTGTACAACCACAACATGTACCTCCTGTGCTTCTTTAACTACTGCTTCTAAATCCGTTACTGAAGTGACTAAAGAAAGCAAAGATTGTTCTTCTGCCTTAGTTGAACCACCACTTGAACTTCGTTTCGGAACTATATCGATCTTCCTATCTTCCTAATTGAACACATAAACATTGTCTCACCCTCTATAGGTGACATCCACATCAAACTGCCACGACCATCCCAACAATACGTGACTAGCATCCATGTCGATTACATCGCAGACCACCTCATCTCAGTAATGTTGTCTAATTGAAATAGGTACTTTGCACAACTCAGTCACATTCACCTTAGGCCCCTTCTGAATCCACCATATCACATACGGTTTTGGATGTTTTTCTGCTCGTAATTTCAAGTGTTCCACCAGTTTTTTTGAAACAAAATTCTCACAACTCCCACTGTTAACAATTAAATCACAGACCTTTCCCTGAACACTGCAGCAAGCCTTAAAAATACCGTTTCTTTGTGAGAAATCCTCCAGCTTTGTTGAACACATGACTCGTTGAATCACATAGTTTACATGCTCCCCCTGTTCCTCCGTAATTTTTGCACCATCCAAGAGTTCGTCCATGTCTTCTCCTTCTTCAAAATTTTGATCATTTTTCTTATTTTTCTCTAGCATCCATAAAATTCACAGGTTTCTTGGCCGGACACTCATTCGAACAATGGCCTGGTTGTCTGCACTTGTAGCACTTCAAACCGCTTGTTTTAGTATACGGGTTTGGTGCCCGTGAGGTTTCCTTCATAGCTATTGCTGTTGGACATGCCCCAGCAGGGTTATTACTAAGAGTCGAACTCCTCTGGACATGATCTGCAGCAATTCTACCCTGACCCTATCCCTCACTTGGTGAAAATCTACTCATGTTCATAGCTACATTGGACGACTCTCCCATGTCCTTCTTGTAGTAGGAAAATCGATTAAGTGTTTTCTCCATTAACTCCGCCTTCAAAGCCATGTTATGTGCTTCATCTATTGTCCAAACAACTTGCAGTCCAATCTTGTCTCGAATGGTCTACTTTAATCCCCTCAAATACATAGAAACCTGCTGTCCTTCAGTCTCATTTAAGTTATTACGAACTGATAGCCTAGACCACTCCTCAGTATAATCTACAACAGTTTTGTTACCCTGCACGCAATTCTGATAACTTTGGAAAAATAAATTGTTCATAATCTAGAGGTAAAAACTTGTTCATCATAAGTTGTTTCATTTGCCTCCAGGATTGTATAGGATCATTGCCTTGTCTTCATCTATCCATCTGCAACTTCTCCCACCAAACAGCAGCCCCGCTACTCAACTTATATGCTACCAGTTTGACTTGTCATTCCTCTGTAACTTCATTAAATTCGAAGAATCTCTCAACCTCAGAAATCCAGTCCAGGAACTCTTCAATCTGCAGTTTACCATAGAACAACAGTATATCTACGCGGATTCTATAGTCAGGTTGATTTCGGTTTTGTTGACGATTCTTGGTAACCTGTAAAATCCTCATTAGAGTCTTCATCATTGAGGGGCCGTTTGGTATGCCGGCATCTTGGCAAGGGAATGGGAATCTGATAGGATTCCTATGCTTGTTACTAGGTTTGTATTTTCAGATTCCCGGGAATGTGATTCCCGCCCCAACAGGTGGGTTTTAGATTCCTCTCCATCTGATTCCCACTGTGGGACCCACCTCATTAAAAAAAAAATTATTTTATTTTCTTCTTCTTCTTCGTTCTTCACCAGCCTCTTCTTCTTCGTTCTTTGTTCATCTTCTTCGTTCACCAAAATCATTCCAAAAACACAATCCAAGTTTCTTCAATCAAATTCCTCAAACAAAAATCAAAAATTAATTCCACAAACCCAAATCAATTCCGATAATCCAAACTTTTCATTCAATCAAAACCACATCAATTTCAAAAACAAAACAAAAAATCTGGGTTTCGAAGAGGCCAACCGGAGGCAGCAGCCATTGAAAACAAATCTGGGTTTCGATCAAGATGACGATGAGCATCGATTTGGGTTTCGATCATGGTTGATGGAGCAAATATGGGTTTTGATGATGACAAAGAAGAACATCGATCGACGAGCAAATCAGATCAGATCAAGCACCTTCCATCGACGACGACGACGACGACGACGACGACGATCCCGGCTGGAAGGAGGCGACGACGACGACAAACAAAAACCTGGTCAAAGGCTACGAAGATGACGATAGCGATGATCTGAGAGAAAGAGAGAGAGAGAGAGAGAGAGAGAGAGAGAGAGAGAGAGAGAAAGAGAAAGAGAGAGAAAGAGATGGAAAGAGATGAAAGGATCTGGGTTTTGCACTTTGGGCTTGGGAAAAAGATGAAAGAGATGAATTGATGTTAAATTTTTTTTTTTTAGTTTTTAATAAATAAATAAATAAATCAAATTCCCATGTACAACCAAACACTTTTACTTGATATTCCCAGGAATCTGACATTATATTCCAATGTACAACCAAACACATGTATACAACTTTCCCAGGAATCACATTCCTAGGAATCACATTATTTTGATTACCCCATACCAAACGGCCCCTGAAATCTTCAAACTGCACATGTCTCGCTGCTCTAGGCGGAAGTCCACCACCAGGGCGGCCAAGGGCAACTCCCTCGACTCCATCTCTGTTGGCAGGGGCAGGGGCAGGGGCAGGAGCGTTAGCATTGCCAGTATGGGTGTTGGGATTAGGCTGCCACTCCAACAATTGTTGTAACATGGCCTCCAACCTCTCCATCAATTGTCGCTGCTCGTCAATCGCTGCCCATAAATCGGCATCCCTACGACTAGCTTCGCCAGGGTTAACTCTTCCGGCTTCGTTGTTAATCATCGTATAAGGCAAAATCCTTATGCTCTGATACCACTTGACGTAGAATGGAAGTTCTAGAGTTTACCAGCGTAAGCCCTAAGATCACTAAAACTGGAATCCACTAGAAAATTAATTGAAAACCAAAAGATAATATTATTCAATAATACGAAACTGATAACAATGAGCCTTAAATAGTCTCTGGAAACCCTAATTTAAGAAAAAAGACCAAAATAGCCTTCCTCTAAACAAAAGACAACTAAAAACGAAAAAAAAATAAAAAAATAAAAACTTCAACTGCCCGACAACCTGCACTAAACAGCAAATTTGAGGATAGAAATGACCTCAACCGAGCTAGCCTAGTTTGGCACGTTATAGAGCATTGAAAATCCTTTCCGAAAACATATTATAATAGAAAATCTAATGACCGAGCTAAAAGTTATGCCTGTTTCTTCGGAGCAGCTCTTTTAGCCAATTTTCTGTCCATCTCTTCTTCAAACTCCAAAGCCAATTGTTCTACATCATCTTGTAAGAATCATTACTATTGTGAAATGTCTTGCTAAATATAATTTGGCTTTTCGTGGAACCAATGAGAAAATTTATGAAGATAATAATGGTAATTTTTTTGGTTTAATTGAAATGATAGCAGAGTTTGATCTAGTAATGCAAGAGCATATTCGATGCATTAATCATAACGAGATTCATTATCACTATCTTGGTCATAAAATTCAAAATGAGTTGATTTCTATGTTAGCTTCGAATATCAAAAGTGCAATCATCAATAAAATCAAAGAGGCAAAATATTTTTCAGTGATACTTGATTGTACTCCCGATATAAGTCGTCAAAAACAAATGACTTTGATATTAAGATGTGTAGACATGTCCACTAGTAATATACAAGTAGAAGAGTACTTTCTAGAGTTTTTAAAAGTGGATGATACATCTGAAATGAGGCTTTTTAATGTATTACAAGTTGTATTAGAATCTCTTGGTCTTGATATTATTGATGTGAGGGAACAGGGTTATGATAATGGATCAAACATGAAAGGGAAACACCAAGGTGTGCAAAAAAGATTACTTAAAATAAATCCTAAAGCATTTTATATGCCATGTGCTTCTTATAGTCTTAAACTAAATGTGTGTGATATGGCTAACTCTTGTGTTAAAGCGGTATCTTTTTTCAGAGTTGTTCAACGAATGTATTCATTGTTTTCTAGTTCTACAAAAAGATGGAAAAATTTTCAAGAGCATGCCCATGACTTAACTCTCAAAACATTGTCCGCAACACGTTGGGAAAGTCGTATTGATAGTGTTAAAGCCATAAAATATCAAGCTCCCCAAATAAAAGAAGCTTTATTAGAATTACATGAAAGTAATGATGATCCTAAAACTAAAAGTGAAGCCGAAAGTTTAGCAAATGAACTTGAAAATTTTGAGTTTTTAGTAGGTATAACTATTTGGTATGATATCTTGTTTAGTATAAACACAGTTAGCAAAATTTTACAATCTAAAACTATGTGTATTGATGTTGCTATAGAACATTTGAAGGCGATCATTTCTTTTTTAAAAAATTATAGAGAAAATGGGTTTACATCTGCCATGATTGATGCCAAAAGTATTGCATGTGAAATGGAAATTGAACCAATTTTTGTTAAAAAAAACGTCAAATTCGTAGAAAGAAACAGTTTGATGAGAATGCACATGAGGATATTGGGCAATCGGCTGAAGAATCATTTAGGGTGAATTATTTCATTGTTATAGTTGATATTGCTATTGCTTCCTGATGCAATAAAATTTGTATTCAGTTTACTAAGAAAGTTCATTCACTGGGATCGGTGATTCTATCGGTCGAATGCCAATTAATCTAGCAAGGATTTACTCTAAGTGCGAAAAACTAAATTGCATAATGCTTTGTTTTGGAAATCTGTTTAATTCTAAAATTAACCTAAATTATGAATATTTGAACTAAAGACTCAAATCAAGTCAAATCAAATCAAATCAACTCAAATAAGGAATGAATATATGGAGAGAAATACTAGGGAATCGATGCACCTTTCTTAAACACACAATGCTCACAATCAGTCTCATTAAACACTTCAATCTAGTTTACGGGCTTGTTTTCAAGATAATTCAATTAAGTTCAAAGATCATATCCATCTCTCGCACACGGTCATGTAACGAATACAGAATAATGATCTAGGGTTCTTCCTATTACTCACACACGGTCATGTAATGATCAATTGTCAAAACCCATATTTTACACAAAACTCTAAGCCAAATTAACATAGCACGGTCATGTATATATCAATTTTCCTGTTTATTAAGCTGTTGATTCGGATTTAAATGGAACGGTTATCCACATCTAAACCCTAATCTCATGGATAAACTAAACTACAAACTCAAATCACTTGCGGTCAAAACATAATAAGAGCAAATAGAATAGAGCAATTAAATCAATAAACAAAACGAAAACCAATTGATTAACAAAAGATAGACTAATTGTTCACATAGAGTTATCCAAAATTGGTTACATCAATCCCCTAGTTTAAGGTTTAGTTACACATCAATGGAGAAGATAAAAACATAGAAGAGAAGAAGAAAGAGCCCATGGTGGCAATTTGATCTTGTCTTGAAATCCCCGTCGTCTTCTTGCCTTCTAGGATTCTCCAAGGATGAAAGAAAGAATGGTTTTGGTATTTTCGCAGTCTCCCACCTCCTTTCGAACACCCATCTGTGCTCTATATATAACAGCTCAAAGATAGGTCACTCACTAACCTAGACGAATCAGGTTTACATATAACCGCTACACGTACCGCTGGGTAGGTAAGTTGCCTACCCCGCGGTATTTCGGATGATTCACCTCTGGACTTTGACGCAGGATGAGTCGCTAAGTAGGTATTGCCTGGACGGCGGTAATTCATGGGAATTCCTCTGCAGTTGGCCGCTTGATGTACTGCCATGTAGGTAAGTTGCCTACCCCACGGTAATTGGCAAAATTGCCCTTTTCTTCATCCTTTGACACCATTCCTTCTACAATATGATATTCGCACCATTCTAAGGAAAAAGACATGCACAGTTCATCAAACCACCCAAAAGGGCCTTAAGAAACAAGTAAAAATGACAGGAAAAAGGGCCAAAATATAAGTAGAACTTAGACTGATCACTTCCTTGAAAAGTAGATTTGAACAAAAGCAAATATTTGAAGGTATTTTTTTTTGTTTTTATATAATTTGAACAAGTTACTTTCATTAGATGATAATAAATTGAAAGAGTGTTGTGTAAATCTTGAATGTGCTCTAAAACATGATACATTTTTCAATGTTGATTCAAAAGATTTATTTAGTGAATTGAGAGTGTTAAAATTTGTTTAACCAAAAGAAAGAAAGACTGCTATTGAAATACTTGAGTTTGTAAAAGCTTCTGATTGTTATTCGAATGTATCAATTGCTTATAGAATATTGTTGACTATACCTGTATCTGTGGCATCTGCAGAAAGAAGTTTTTCTAAATTAAAAATGTTAAAATCTTATTTGCGGTCAACTATGTCACAAGAAAGGTTAAATGGGTTGGCAATCTTGTGTATTGAAAAGAAAATGTTGGAAAAGATTGATTTTGAAAATGTTGGAAAAGATTGATTTTGAAAATGTTATTAATGAATTTGCTTGTCAAAATGCTAGAAGACATTTTAAATGATGTTTTGATACCCTTTACCATGTTGTGATTTTGTTTTGTAGGACTACGTGAGAGTTTGAATATCATTGAAGAGTTGTGGCCAACCTATTTTGGAACTTTGCAAATGCTTATGCGTGGTCTATCTTCTGTAATTTACTTTGCACTTGCTTACGCCTTACGCGTAGTCTATGTTTTGTAATTTTGTAAGTAATTAGCAACAATTTTGATGTATAACATTGATATTAATATATTACTCAAAACGTCTATTCACATTTTGTTCGACTTATATGATAAATTTATTTGTTTATATAATAAATGTATTTATTATATGATTTTATTTTATGTTTAATTAAATTATCGTTTTTAGACTAAATATATGAAAACATATTATTTATATGTATATATGTTGAAAAAACTATGAAAATGAATAAGAGGCCCATTTTAGAGATTCACCCCGGGCCTTCAAAAAGTCAGGGCCGGCCCTGAATCTTGTTGGGAGGAATTATAATTGAAATAATCTTAGTACCTAATAATCGAATGAAAATTGAATAACAAATTATTGAAATAATTGTTTTGATGAAATAGATATTTTAATTTATATATTATTAAATTATTAATATTCAAAATTAATTTTAAATAAAATTATAAATTTATATTGATTTTAAATAAATTTATTTATTATTGATATGTTTAAGGAAAAAAAAAAACTAGAAAAAAAATAGTCCTATAGTTACAAGATTAAGGTGGCGTTTGGTTAAATGGCGGAATGGTAATCGAAATGAGAATGGGAATGGAATGGAAAGCTGATTTCTTTGTTTAGTTGAGATTTTAGAATTAGCATCTGAATCAGTATTATTTTATTTGGTTAACAACTGAATGGAATGAAATTAACTGTATTTTGACCAAAATACCCCTAATTATAAAACATTCATAATAACATGATATATTATGGCTAATAATAATAATAATAAAAAAATATAAAAGTATATATAATATTATATATATTATTATAATATATAACAAATCATATATAGATATATATACTATTATAATATATATTTATTATTATATATATTTTAATATATGCTTATATATAATATTATATATTTATATATAATATAATATAATATTATATATTATTAATATAATATATTATTTTTGGAATGGAGGGTATTTTTGGAATGTAGTTTGTGAATATGAGGGCTTTTATGGAATAAATTTTTTACATTTGAATGGAATGGGCATTCCATTGGTTTTGCAATGGATGCCCATTCCACCAAAATGGTGGAATCACCATTCCAATGGAAAGCTCATTCCATTGTTTTTTAACAAACCAAACAGCTTGAATGACCTCCATTTTATTCCATTCCATTTGATTCCACCCAACCAAACGCCACCTAAAGTCAAAATTGTCATTCCACCGGATTGGACAACAAATCCAGTGGGGGGCCTCCAAACGTTGGAGAAGAATCGGAAATAGTCCAATCTCCCTTAATCCTAAACGGTGCCTTAAAAATTAAAATGAGTGGTGTTGAAGAGATTGAAATCCAGGAGGTAAGATTTTTTCTTGTGCTTCCATGTCGACGTAGACAACTGGGTAACCTACATTAAAATAATAATAATTATTATTATTATTGCTTGTCTATTTATTGTAAATTTGTGATTATGATTTGCTATATTTTTCATCGTATTTTCTTAAATTATTTTTATATTTTTCACCGTTACAAACAATATCCTAGGTTGCTTACACAAAATGCATCTATGCAGACCTAACACCAAATTAAAATTATACATAGACTCTTCTTTATCCTTTTCTCTTACGGCCATTAATTCATTTTAATTAAATTTAAACATAATTTAATAATTAATAAAATATGGCATTTATCTATTAACAAGTCATTCACTCTAACTAAATAATTTAAAATGTTCATATAGACGTAAATAGCCGGTAGATGGACTAGATAGGTAGATAGATAGATACGGTCAAATAAATTAAAAATATATATATTAAAAAAAGAAAAAAAAAATTAGATAGTGTATTATGAAAGTAGCTTATCAAACCCCCACGGACCACGGTAGTGTTTTATCTAAATAAATTTTGTCGGACGTAATCATTGTCCTCCATAACCATTAACCAACAATCTATATCTCAACTAAAAGAGTGTTTTTTTTTTTTTTTTTATTCCGGCACATCTGTTGGGATCGTCAACTACCAGAGTTGAATAACCGTTGGGGATCCCGGCACATCTGTTGGGATCGTCAACTACAAGAGTTGAATAACCGTTATGACCAAAAAATTCTTTTCCTCCTTTTCTTCCCAACTACCGTCTATAAAAGTATAAAACAGTGAGCTTTCAATGTCAAAACTCTATCCATTAATTCACTTTGTTGCAGTTGCACTCTCTTCTTTCAAGCATATAATCAAAACAGGTTCTTGACGAAAAGAGATGGCACAGGCGGTAGCCGAAGGAGGTGAGAAGAAGGTGATGGTAGCCATAGATGAGAGTGAGTCCAGTTACTATGCACTCATGTGGGTTCTGGACAATCTCAAAGAATCAATCTCTCAGTTTCCACTTATCATCTTCATGGCTCAACCAGTCACCAAGTATAATTCCCCGTATTCGGCGTCTCTGGGTTCTGTTCGCATGTACTACCCTGTAGCAGCCAGTTGAGTCCTTTCTATACTAAGTTTTCTTTTTCTTTTTTATTAACAACTACTGTTTTGTGTTGTGATGTATTGTTGTTGCCTTATTAATTGTTTCAAGTGATTTTGATTTGGTCTTGTAATTGATTGTACATGGTTATGAACATATAGTGTGTTTGTGTGGGTCTGGGAAGTGCTTTGAAAGAAGGAAAAAAAAATCATTTGAAAAGTACTTTTTAGTAAAAGTACTTCATCTAAAAGCATTTACAAGATATTTAAGAAAAAATGCATATAAGTTAGGTCTTAAAAAAGCATATAAAATGCTTCTTCATTTTTTCCTAGAAGAACAATTATCAAGTCAAGCGCTTTCTGATCTCCAAAAAGCTCTTACTACATTTAATTTATAAAACAGAAAAAAAATAAAATAAAATAAAATAAAATAAATAAATAAAAAATAAAATTGGACATTTGAAAGCGCTTTTCACTGAAATTCTTTACTGACTGTTGTATGTAAGTGTGAGAATGACAATTAAACATAAGGGATATTGGAAAATTATCATATGATGATATGAAGAAATTTCTATTAACCAAATCTTGTTACAACAGCTCCGGATTTTGTTTATTCTGCTCAAGAAAATCACAGGAAGGTTGCAATGGCTTTCTTGGAGAAAGCCAAAGACATTTGTGCTACTAGAGGGGTATGTATAGCTACTAAATTTTTTAATGCCGATATTCGCACTAGTAAAGCTACTGATGAAGCAGTATGTATTGTTAAATCTCCATTAATTGTTGTCACATTTACAGATAAACGCAGAGATGGTTACAGAGGTGGGAGATCCTAAAACTGCAATATGTAATGCAGTTCAAAAACTCAACATCAACTTGCTTGTTTTAGGCGATCGCAGCCTTGGAAAAATCAAGAGGTCAGTTTAATTCCTTCTCTTCTTCTATAAAATCCAAACATTTCTTGACGATCACCAAAAAATATAGTTGATGTTGAAGAATTTTGTTGAACAATCACCAAACAATATGCAGAAGTACAGATGTCATTTTGGTTGATCAAAAATGAAGATCATGAGTTCATGACATATCCAATTCTGACATTAAACATATTGATGCAGGGCTTTAATAGGTAGCGTGAGCAATTACTGCGTTCAAAATGCCAAGTGTCCTGTGCTCGTAGTGAAGAAACCGTGATCGAGTAAGCTACATTGCCCAAGTTGAACTGGTTTACATGTCTCTGACATGAGATTCCAATGTAAATTAACTGCATCATCATATAAGTTGAAGCATGACTTGGGAATTGTCTAGGTTTCTTTTTTGACTTCTCTATGTTACGTGAATTGCAGTGAATGTTGAAGAGAATAACATGTTTATATATGCAACTTGTTATTTGAATCTTGTGCTTAAAAATTTTTGACAAGCTAGAAAACAATCATCAAACCGCGATTAATAAACATACATATCCGGACACGTTGTCTTGTTCGCGCTGCAATTTTCGACCAGATCTACCCATTCAACCTGTTATATGTAATTGTAACAAACGAGGAAATTAATTACAAAGTACGAAGAAATTTTAGTCGGAGAAATTAAAGGCTGTCGAATTTAGATACTGTAATGTTGTGTTCTATTGCATCAATCAGGCCATCTACAATCGAATCAAAGAGTCTTTCTTCTGCTGTCTCAATTATGTTAGCATCCCAAACCTCTTTTTAGCTTCGGGACAATTAGGTTTAATGTGTCCTATTTTTCCATATAAATAGCATTTACAATCCTTATAGCATTAAATTTAAAAGTAACTAGGCTCTGATACCAAAAAGAGAGGAGGGTGCATCAAAGACAAAATCTTCAGCAAAAACTAAAGCAGGCCTTTCAAGATCCCATTCAAATTTCTCCTAAATTCCACTACTGCCTATCAACAGGACTTACCCATGAGGACCACCAAGGAGTTTTTACAAGAAAATTATAAAATCTTGTTCCCAGAAAACAAGACCTCTACTAAGTACTTTTACTGAAATAGAAATGCTAAAAACTAAGTTTATGGTTGCAACAAAACCTCTCAAAGAAATACAAAGACCGAGTTACTCTAGAAATTTAATGTCTTTCTCATACTTTCGTTAACCTAACAAGACTTCCTAGTGTTTAACTAACTGATAAGACTTTTAAAATAAAAATTAAGAAAACTTACTTTCTTTTTTTTAGATTTTTCCTTAAATCTTCAGTTTGATAATATTGAATTTAATGTGTTCATCTTGAGATTATAAGTTCATCATCGTTTAACTAAAATTCAGTTCAATGTAAGTTAAAATTAAAGTTATTGCTAGTTTACATTCTATGTATCTGATCTGAAGAGTCAAATATGACTTGTATAAAGTTCAGTCATTGAGATGTAAATGATATATATATATATATATAAAGAGAAAACTCTTAAATAAGATTTGGAGATACAAACTCCATTATGTCAAAGTTATCTTTTCTTATAATTAACGGTTGGTATCAGAGCTAGTTCGATTTTACCGGGGTGTTAGCACTCAAGCATTAGTAGGCGGTAAACAATATGGCGGGCAGGGGCGGACCCACCTTAAGGCCAGGTGGGGCCCGTGCCCTACCTCAATTTTTTAAAAAAAAAATTGATTTCGTTTTCAATTTTATATATAAATAATAATTAACACTTTAATCACATATTCACTCACAGCATTACTGGTGTTGTGTCTATCCTTTTTGTTACCGGTGGAGTGTTCTACTCCCACCATTTACACTTTTCAAGCAAATTAAATATCTTTTTTCTGTAATTCAATTTTATCTACCATCTTTTCCAATTCTATTCTCAAATTTTCATCTCTTTTTAAAACAAAATAATTTACTTTCTCTTTCTTTACATTGACAACTTCTTAACTACCTTTAATTTATAGCTACATAATTCAATTTTATTTTATATTACATTATATATTATTATTTTGAACTTTTATTTCTAATAATTTTAGTTTGAAATACCTTACATATCTAATCAATACACTCTAAAATCTCAAATATTCACTTATTGTATTAAATAGTCTATCTATTATTATGATTTATTTTATTTTATCCTCAGTATTTTTCTTTATTTTATAATTTTATTGTTTTTGGAATCAATAAATCAATAATTTACCAGTAATTAGAAGAATAAAAAAAATCAAAAACATTTAGTAATAATTATTAATCAATTATTTTTGTATAAATTTAAAGTGAATTCATTATAAACACACACAAAAATTCTTATTATAAAATTATAATGTAATTTATTATTTTAGGAATAAATATTGTAAATTTTAATTGTTTATGTTTTTTTCTTGTTATTATTATTTTTTTTAATATCCCGTTTTTATTTTTATTTTTATTTTCTTATTGTAAGATTATTTAGTTCATCTTAAGTTTGTGTTCTATTTATTTTATTTTATCTAAACTTCATTATACCATCAATTTATATATATATATATATATCTATATAAACTCATTTTACAATTACCTTAATTTTTCAATATTTTTTTTACATAATTGTTATTTTATTCAAGTGCCCCACCTGATTAAAATTCCTGGGTCCGCCACTGATGGCGGGTCTTGGTGCCTCTCAATCTATTCCCATCTTTGGTGGTGAGAACTATGATTACTGGAGTATCAAGATGAAGACCTTTTTTTCTATAACAAGACCTTTTGGGTGTGGTAGAAAGAGGGGTGACAGCTCCTGCAGAAGGAAGTTCTAATGCAGTTGTTGATAAAAATGAGAAACAAAAGGATGCTAAGGCATTGTTTGTGCTTCAACAAGCAGTAAGTGATTCCATCTTTCCAAGATTGATGAGAGCCACAACTTCCAAGCAGGCATGGGATATCTTGCAGCTGGAATTCCAAGGAAATGCAAAGGTAAAATCTATCAAACTTTAGGGTTTGAGAAGAGAATTGGAGAATTTTAAAATGAAGGAATAAGAGAGTGTGAAGGAGTATTGTTCTAGATTAATTGAACTTGTCAATCAAATGAGGGCTTATGGAGAAGAAGTTACTGATCAAAGAATAGTGCAGAAAATTCTGATCAGTTTGACAGAAAAGTATGATCATGTTGTTGCTGCTGTAGAAGAATCTAAGGATTTAACTACACTAACTATCACTGAATTGATGGGATCTCTGCAAGCACATGAGCAGAGAGTTGAGAGAAGATCTGAAGGCTCATTAGAAAATGCATTTCAATCAAAAGTGAATGTAAGATCTCAAAAGCCAAAAGACTCGAAGAATAAAGGAAAACAGGGAGAATTTCCACCCGGTGGAACTTGTAGAAGGACAAACCATGCTGAAAAATATTGTTTTCATAAGGGAAAACTGCAGTGCACAAATTGTAAGAGGTATGGCCATGTTGAAAAAGATTGTAGGGTCAAAACAAATCAACAAGCAAACTACACAGAGGAGGAGAACGAAGAGCACTTGTTCTTTGCTTGTCAAGCTACCACCAACAATGCTGGAAACACTTGGTTTATTAACAGTGGATGCAGTAACCATATGACAGCAGATGAAGACATCTTCTCAAAACTTGATAAATCTGTCAAGACAAAAGTAAAGATGGGAAATGGAGAATTGGTGTAGTCCAAAGGAAAGGGAACACTGACCATTCAAACAAGAAAAGGTACAAGGTACATAAAAGATGTTTTACTTGTTCCTTCATTAGATCAAAATTTGCTAAGTATTGGTCAGATGATTCAAAATGCTACTCTTTACACTTTGAAGAAAGTAAATGTAGAATTCTTGATGATAAGAATAATCTGGAGGTAGCAGAAATTAAAATGGGATGCAATAGGATTTTTCCTATTCACTGGCAGCATCCTAGAGCTATGAGTGCAGAAGTCAATCACTCTATTATATGGCATCAGAGGTTTGGGCATTATAATAATGATGTCTTGAGACAGCTTCACCAAAAAGAGATGATCAAGGACTTGCCTCTAGTGCAAGATCAGATGGCAATGTGTGAAGGATGCATGCTTGGAAAGCACCATAGAAAATCCTTCCCATCTGAAAGTTCATGGAGAGCCAAAGAACCTTTGCAACTTGTCCACTCAGATGTGTGTGGTACAATGAGAACACCATTAAAGAATCAAAATAGGTACTTCTTTTATTCATTGATGATTTTACAAGGATGACTTGGGTTTATTTCTTGAAGGAAAAATCAGAAGTGTTGGGGATTTTCAAGAAATTTAAACTCACAGTTGAAACTCAAAGTTGTTTCAAGATGAAAGCTTTAAGAAGTGACAAAGTGTTGAGGACCTTGATTAGGATCCAACAACAAACCCTAACTTGTACCCAAAGTTAGATAGATTTGAATCAAACCACTCACAGAATTAAGCAATTGATTCTGTAGAATCAGATAACGGAATTTACCTAACCCTAGCCCAAGCTATTCAAAGCAATTAACTGACAAAAGCCGAATTCAAAAGAAACAAGAGGAACCCTAACTGGGTCAATTTTATTGATGAAACATTCAAAAGATCTCAACCCTAAAAATAATAGTTCTATTTATACTAGAATTAATCTTCTATCCTAACTATGACAGGATTAGTCTAAAATAGGAAAATAGTCTAAAACATAAATAAAACAATATAACTAAAATAAAAATAAAAGAAATAGTCTAAAGTCTTTTTCCAAAACAGTTTCAATTTCCTTATAATTCAGGAACCCAAATTGTGCCTCTTGTCATTCAAACTGCTACCATCAATCTACGGTCTGGACCGTCATTCCACAATTCTTTTAGATTTTCTAACGGTCTCAACATTCCCCCGCTCTTCAAGAATGCCCTTGTCCTCAAGGAAAAAATTTGGAAAACGTTCTACCATCTCGTCATAGTCTTCCCAAGTAGCCTCTTCTGTAGGGACCCCTTGCCATTGAACCAAAACCTTCCACACCTTTGTCATACCACGTCCCTTCTTCCAATTGCGATATCGGAGAGCTATTATAGGCCGTATCAGCAAGTTACCCTCTATATCAAACGCTGGTAAATCACTTGAAATGAGACTCGGGTTTCCCACTCTCTTTTTCAACACGGTAACATGGAACACTAGATGCAATCTAGAAGTAGACAGCAACTCCAACTTATAAGCCACCTCACCTATCCGCTCTAACACCTTAAAAAGCCCATAATACCGTTGCGACAATTTCACATTGAACTTTTTCTTTAGAGATTTCTGCCGGTACGGTTGGAGTTTGAGATACACGAAATCTCTGGGTTCAAAAGATACGTCTCTTCTGCCTTGGTCATAATACTTCTTCATTCTCCCCTGAGCCTTCTCAAGCTCCTTCTTTACCTTAGCTACAACCTTATCTCTAGCCATCAACTCTCTCTCGACTTCTTCGTTTCGAGCCGTTCCTTTCTTATAAGTGCTTAGCATCGGTGGCGGTCGCCTATACATTACTTCAAATGGACTCATGTTAATTGAAGCATGATGTGATGTGTTGTACCAGTACTCAGCCCATGAAATGTACTCTTTTCATCTCTTTTGCTCCTCATGACAATAGCACCTTAGGTACTGCTCAAGAGTTCGATTCACCACCTCTGTCTGTCCATCAGTCTACGGATGATATGAGGAACTTGCCTTCAACTTGCTGCCCTGCAAAGTAAATAATTCCTGCCAAAAAGAACTCATAAATAATTTCCCTCGATCAGTCACGATACTCCTCGGAATCCCATGCAATTTCACCACATTATCCACAAACGCCTTAGCCACACTACTAGCGGTGAAAGGATGTCTGAGCGGAATAAAATGGGCACCCTTGCTCAACCTATCCACCACGACCAGAATTGACTCGTAACCACCGCTACTAGGCAGCCCCTCTACAAAGTCCATGGTCAAGTCCTCCCAAATTTTCTCTGGTATCGATAATGGTTGCAACAACCCCATAGGGCGCCTCTGGTCATACTTCACCTTCTAACAAATATCGCACTCAGCCACCAATTTCTTCACTTCATTTTTAAGGCCCTCCCAATAGAAAAAGTGTTTGATCCTTACATAAGTGCGCAACCACCCCGAATGACCTCCTTCTTTGCTATTGTGGAAATGAGCTAAAATCTCCTCTCTCAACCCCGGTACCCCCGGTACATATACATAGTTTTTGTAGTACAATAGCCCATTTTTATAGCGAAATCTCTCTTCACCACCCTTGTGGTCCAATCTTCCTTACGATATTCGCGTTGATGAAATTGTGAGAGGAACCAGAATCTACCAGCATCGAAACCTTGAACTTACCAACCCATGCCATGAGCCTCATAGTGGATGGTTTTGAAACCCCAGTCATGGCATTTAGAGACAACTCGGCTTCACAATTATTTTCTCCCAATTCAGCCACCCTCAACTCTCCCTCATCACTAGTGGCTTCCTCATTACTGATAACATCATTATCTGAATCACTTGAGTCAATGATCATAAATACCTTCCCAGTTCGGCACCGATGGTCTTTGTTCCATTTCTCTCCACATTTGAAGCACAGGCCCTTTTTGATTCTCTCTTGAACATCTTCCTTTGTCAGTTTTTTTACATCTTTGCTTTCCTTCTTGGAACTGTCCTCAATAGCTCCTTTTCCCCTCCAAGAATCTTTGTTTGACTCTGGTTTAAAATTTTTACTCCCAGAACTCTCCTTAAACTGCTTCTTGTCACTGTAGTAACTATCCTCTAAAATCTCTGCCATCCTCATTGCTTCAGTCAATCTTTGAGGTCGCTTCAGTTTCATCTCCCTTGCTAACCATGGCTTCAACCCTTCAATAAATGTCCCCAATAATGACTCCTCTGACCATCCCCTGACCAGAATCTGTAATCGATGAAACTCCTCAATATATACCGAAACCCTTCCTTCCTGTTTGAGCTTGGCCAACTGACCATGATGATTGACAACCAGTGATGGTCCCTATTGAATCAAAAATTCTTGCTCGAAAGCCGTCCACCCCATTTGTCTACCATCTTGCTCATATTGACCTTTGATCCATCTCCACCAACTATTAGCCTTTCTATCAAGGTAGATGCATGCAGTAGAAACCCGATTAGCCCTTGCCACTTCGTAAACCTGAAAGTAGTGCTCTACCTTGTCCAACCACTCATGTGGATCTCCACCATTAAAATGCGAAAAATCGACCTTCGGCTTTCTAGGGCCCCGACTATGGTGCTTTTCTCTCCGCCTATCACCTTCATATTCTGCGGCACCTCTCTATGGTTCCCTTCGTTGCCCATAAATTGGCCTTCGGCCGCGTGGTCTCCTATCAAATCTCGCATCTTCATCAGATCCATCATCAATCTCTCCCTCAGAAACCTCGTTATGCAACCAACACTCAACCATTAATGGCCCACGTTCCACACGTCCTCCTCGTTTAAACCCTTCATGATTTCCGGTCAGTTTGGGCTCGTCTACCTCACCTGATGAGAATTCTGCCTCACGCCATGAACTACGTGATCTCCGTCCGTTCCCTTGAGTCCGTATGCCTATCGTTTCCTTTCCCTTGTTTTCAGCCAACTGTCGTTCAAGTCTTTCGATTGCATCATTGTTTGACCTAGTCAAATGCGCTATGGATGTCGTCAGTTCCGATAGGGACTTGAAAATCCGATCTTGATTCTCCTCAAAGGCTTCAAACCGCTGCTTGTTAGTCTTCGATCCACTCCCTTGAATAATAGAATCCTCCCTAGATCCCATGGCCTTGAATAATAGAAACTGCTTTTTTTTTTTCTTTTTTTTTCTGTAGGCTTTTTTTTTTTTTTTTCTATAGGCCGCCGAATTATCTCAATGAAAGCACCAAATTATTGAGGACCTTGATTAGGATCCAACAACAAACTCTAACTTGTACCCAAAGTTAAATAGATTTGAATCAAACCACTCATAGAATTAAGCAATTGATTCTATAGAATCAGATAATGGAATTTACCTAACCCTAGCCCAAGCTATTCAAAGCAATTAACTGACAAAAGCCGAATTCAAAAGAAACAAGAGGAACCCTAACTGGGTCAATTTTATTGCTGAAACATTCAAAAGATCCCAACCCTAAAAATAATAGTTCTATTTATACTAGAATTAATCTTCTATCCTAACTATGACAGGATTAGTCTAAAATAGGAAAATAGTCTAAAGCATAAATAAAACAATATAACTAAAATAAAAATAAAAGAAATAGTCTAAAGTCATTTTCCAAAACAGTTTCAATTTCCTTATAATTCAGGAACCCAAATTGTGCCTCTTGTCATTCAAACCGCTACCATCAATCTACGGTCTGGACCGTCGTTCCACAATTCTTTTAGATTTTCTAACGGTCTCAACACAAAGGCACAGAGTATAACTCTCAACTATTTGAAAATTTCTGTAAAGAAGAAGGCTTGGAACATCAACTCACGGTTGTGTACACTCCTCAGCAAAATGGAGTGTCATAAAGGAAAAATAGAACTGTGACGGAAATGGCCAGATCGATGCCATTGTAGAAAGGTCTACCTGCAGAATTCTGGTCAGAATCAGTCAACACTACTGTATATTTGCTACATAGATGTCCAACAAGTGTAGTCCCTGATCAAACTCCATATGAAGCATGGAATGGCAAAAAACCATCAGCAAACTATTTAAAGGTGTTTGGTTGCATCTGCTATGTTCTTGTTCCAGCTCTAAAAAGACACAAGTTAGAGGAGAAATCTCAAAAGGGAGTTTTTCTAGGATATAGTACTCAATCAAAAGGCTATAGAGTTTATATCCTGGAAACAGAAAAGTTGATAATAAGCCGAGATGTGCAATTTGATGAAGGGGCTTTCTAGGATTGGAAAGAAAGCAAAATTTCCAGAAAATATGTTTTAGTTCCCATAACAAATTCAGAACCTGCAACTGATCATGGCATTCAAATTGAGGAGCCTGAAACACCAGTATCAACTCCAATTTTAGCATCATCAGAAAGTTCAGCTGATTCACCACCAAGGAGGCTTAGATCATTGAATGACATCTATGAAAGTTGTAATTTTCTATCACTAGAACCTGAGAATTATGCAGCAGCCTCAAAGGAAGAAGTGTGGGTCAAAGTAATGGAAGAGGAAATGAGAATGATCAAGAAGAATAACACTTGGGTGTTAGTTGATCTACCTGTAAAAAAGGAAGCCATTGGAGTGAAGTGGATCTACAAAACCAAACTGAACCCTGATAAATCAATTCAGAAGCACAAAGTTAGACTGGTTGTAAAAGGGTATGCTTAACAGTTTGGAAGAGACTGCAATGAAACTTTCGCACCTGTTGCGAGACTAGACACAAGTAGAGCTCTTGTAGCTCATGTAGCTAAGAAGAAGCGGAAAATTTTCCAGTTGGATGTGAAGTCTGCATTCTTAAATGGAGAATTGCAAGAAGAAGTATATGTCAACCAACCAGAGGGGTTTATTGAAGAGGCTGGAAAAGTGCTAAGATTGAAGAAGGCATTGTATGGCCTAAAGCAAGCACCTCGAGCTTGGTATGGAAAAATTGATGGGTACTTTCTTGATCAAGGGTTCAAGAGGAGCAAGAGTGAACCTACACTCTATACAAAGCATCAGATATACTAGTTGTTTCTCTGTATGTTGATGACTTGATCTTTACAGGAAACAACATCAAGGTCATTGAAAGTTTTAAAGAAAACAAGATGAGTACTTTTGAAATGAGTGACCTTGGTATGATGCATTATTTTCTGGGAATGGAAGTATGTCAAGAAGAGAATGGCATCTTCATTTCACAAAGAAAATACACTGATGAGTTATTGGCAAAATTTAGAATGCTCGGTTGTAAGACAGTGGCCACACCTCTGGTTGCTAGAGAAAAGCTACATAAGGATGATGGAGTGAAGAAAGATGATTCTACCATGTACAGAAGTCTAGTTGGTAGTCTTCTCTACCTAACTGCAACAAGATCAGACATAATGTTTGCTACAAGCCTACTGTCAAGGTTTATGCAGGAACCAAGCCAATCTCATTTTGGTGCAGGAAAAAGAATCCTCAGATACCTATAGGGAACTATTAATCATGGCATTTGGTTCAAGCCCGGTCCAGAAGAAAAACTGATTGGCTATACTGACAGTGATTAGGCAGGTTCAGTGGATGATTTGAGAAGTACTTCAGGTTTTTGTTTCAGTTTTGGCTCAGAAGTATTTTCTTGGGGATCAAAGAAGCAGAATAGTGTCGCTTAATCCACTGCTGAAGTAGAATAAGTAGCTGCTGCAAGTGCAGCAAATCAAGCTATTTGGCTGACCAGAATTTTGGAAGACATGAGGGAGAAGCAATTAAAACCTGTTGAGATATGTTGTGATAACAAATCTGCAATTGCCATTGTCAAGAATCCTGTCTTTCATAACAGGACCAAGCATATTGCAATCAAGTATCACTACCTAAGAGAAGTTGAAGCTAATGGAGATATTCAGTTGAAATACTGCTGCACAGAAAATCAGCTAGCAGACATCTTCACCAAAGCTTTGCTAAGGGACATGTTTCAATTGCTGCGTTCTATACTGGGAATTTCAGACAAACACATTAAGGAGGAGTATTGAATTTAATGTGTTCATCTTGAGATTATAAGTTCATCATCGTTTAACTAAAAGTCAGTTCAATATATGAAGTTAAAATTAAAGTTATTGCTAGTTCACATTCTATGTATCTGATCTGAAGAATCAAATATGACTTGTATAAAGTTCAGTCATTGAGATGTAAATGATATATATATATATATAATGAGAAAACTCTTAAATAATATTTGGAGATACGAACTCCATTCTTTCAAAGTTATCTTTTCTTATAATTAACAGGTAAAAATACAAAAGAGATTACTAATATAGAAGAATTGTCAGATAATGACAGCATATGTTCAAGAAGTGTAAATAACCTAGTTTTTCAAGAAGCTAAAATAATATTTAATTTACTGATAGTTACAAATAGACAAATATTTAGAGATCCTTTAATCCTGAAAAAAAAAAAAAAAAAAAAAAAAACTAAGATTAACAGAAAGAAAGTTTATGGAACTATTAGACACAAGAATAATAGAGTTCAAAAGAGTTTTACTATACATATGAACTTTAAAAGACTAGAATATTTAGACCTAGAAATAGCAGGATTATAAAAGAATAAGCTTAATTTATTAAAGTTTTCTTTATATGATTTTTTATACGGTTTTCTGTGTTTGCCCTTATAATTCTTTGAAATATTTTTCTAATACCTTTTGTACTTGCTTACATACTTATTGGTTCTACTGCAGACATTCACATATTTTTTTCAATCCTGAAGTAGTTGCTGAACAACCTATAGTACTTTCACAACAACAAAAAGCACTTCCCAACTCAAACAATTATACATTCAAACACAACTCAAAACAAAAACATTTTGCCTTAAATGATGCATTAAACTATCTTTCAACTTGTTCAAAAAGCAAATCAAAAACCCATATGTATGCTGTGCATAGATAAATAAAAAAAGATGCAAGAAAATGAATCATCTATTGAATAAACAATTGTCATTACATCGATCAAAGAAAAAAAAAAAGAACCGTCTTTAAAGACATGAATATCAATCCACGCATCACAAAAATTTGTAATCGTTGACACCATTGGAAGACTAATGTGTTCATTTTATTTACTCTTTAATTTATTATGCTCCTTAATTTGCTCATTGTATATATTGTTCCCTTGTTTCTGTTAGGATTATGCTCAATAGCAAGAGTGTAATATTGTACTTGACAATCTTATCGTATTAATAAAGTGATTTCTGTTTTAACAAAATCTTATAGCATTTATAATTATAATTGTTAAAGTAAATAATCATAAGGTCAAAAGACTATGAGAAAAGAAGAATTGTTCGTACATCTGGATATGTATGAGATAAACACAATTCTTTAGTTAGTCTTGAATAATGTTCACAACTTAAGTTAAATGTGGGCGTCTTTATCTTGTTAAAGTTGTAGAATTCTTTTACTAGCATTTGAGTGGGATCAAATGTGTTATGATGAGTCTAAAATCATCGAAGGGTCTTCGAGTAAAAGAATCTAGTGCACTGGGTGCATTGAACTAGATCACAATGAAATACTTTTTTCTAGAACCGTCAATAGATAAAAGTCTTTTCATTATCAAGACAATCAGAGAGTCTATCTTAATCCTGAGATAAATGATGGACTTATGGTTACAAGTGTTATCATTTGAGCTATCAATAAGTACGATTATATAACATAGTCTAACCTCGATAGTCTAATGGTATTCATTTGCTAATCGATAGAGGACTTCATTTATAGATATGGACATCGTGGCTCAATTTATTAAATGTGAGTAGAATATCATAATATGGATGCTTTGTGGTTTTGGATATTAAATCTTAACGTTGAGTTTTCAATAGTGACTATTGAAAGATGACTTCTGGACAAGTCATAATACATATCCAAGTTCAAAGTGTGGTCATATGAGTAAATATGGTAACTTTGAGAGCTATAAGCGGTCTATGAGCTCTTGGTGATTACTGATATTCTTCACGAGGATTCACTATCTCTTATAAGATTGTCTAGGGTATGAATGAGAATCATTTACTTATTCTATCTTTATTTAAGAGTGCAATTTTAGTTATTTAGTGGAATGAACTAAAATTAATAGATTGAACCTAAGTGAATCATTTGTTGATTGTGATTGGGTTATATCTATTGAAGCTTAAATTTAGATAGGCCCGCCAAGATCCCCAATCCACACGGACTTGTATGAATCACTTGATATATTCTACCAGACTATTTATGGGTCCATCTAGAATTGTATTTAATATATTAAGAATATAATTTGCACATTATTTATTTAATAGGCTATTTAATTATATTAATATATTAATGATAGGCATGTGAGCTTGTTTCTTTTAGTAAGAATAGGTCTAGTTCACATGTGGGCTTTTTATTAAAGTCCAAATGGATTTAATAAAATAAGAAAAACAATATATGGCCCATGTTTTGGTCATGGGTGGCAAGGTTAATTTTATTAGCCTATTATATTGTTTATTTTATTATTTAATTAAATGGAAATTAATTAATATGTTAATTAATTATTTAATTAAGAATCAAATCTTTTTCTGATTAGGAAATATGTTTCTTAGTATTATACTATTGGTAGTAGTATATTAAATATAAAATACTATATTTGATAAGTAGATAAATAAGGGATTTATTTATCTAGTCAAATTAGGAAGTCTTTTATATAGTCACAAATACACTAAAGAGTTGGATTAGGGTTTGGAATTCTAAGGAAATCTACCTAGGGTTAGAATTTAGGTCAAAAGGCATAAATCCTATTTGGTAGAAGATTTCAGCCACAATATATGGCACTTGAATTCGTGCACTAATATATATGGCACATGGCCGAGATATATATAACGAAAATATAGATGGCACTTGAATTGGCGCACTAAAATATATATGGCAAGTGGATTCGCATATAACTATATATATATATATATATATTATTTCGGGCAATATATATATATTTTATGGCATGCAGAATTCGGTCGACCAAGATATATATATATATATATATTCTTTGTATATTTCACAAACCCTGGTTTTTGCAATGGAGAGTTATTTTTTCTTTTGCTAAGAGAAAAATAAAATCCAGCTCTTAGACTAGTGTGAGAATTCAGACAAGAGGGATTTAGAGAAGAGATTGTTCTTATTTCGATAGTGCACTAGTAACTTTTACATCAAAAGGTTTTGTGCACAATTTTGAATAAGGTTCACCCGAGTTTCAATCTAACAATTGTGAATTCAAAAGTAACCGAGACATTCTTTGCAATCTTTTGGAGTTTATTGTGACTAACAAATATCAAAAAAGTTTTTGTTATCCATTCTCAGGTACACAATTCAAAGAGAAGGGAGACCACGTTCCTAGGTGATTCACGTTCGTGATTGGATTGGAAGATCTTGCGGATTACCATCGATGCATAGTCAATCGGATCACGCGACAAAGGTATGATATCTTTTGGTGTATATGTTTAATTAATTAAAGGGTTAAGGTTCAAATATGGAAAAATATTAAAATATACTAAACTCTTTTTAGTCTCGCTTCCGCCGCGTACAAACGTTTAACCCTATAGTTTCCTACCTAATTTGTTGCTTTCTCTTTGCTTTTTTTTCATTTTTTAGTGGGAGGAATATATACTGGATTGTATCCACTCTCCATTATCTCCATTATCTTCAGTGGAATGATAAGTGCTGACAAGCAACTACAACGTGTGGCAATATGGTTACTAAGTCAGAAGCTTCAAATCAGTTGTTATCATTTGTTTATCATTTAGGCTCCACCTTCCCCATTGTGGCGTGAATTGATCCTCCACTCTCTCTCATTATTTTTGCACTACCATTATGTTATTTCGCCTATATATATGGCCATTGTTGTATCAAATGGATTATCAAGAAATGAAATATTGACAATTATCCTCTCTATCTCTCCTAAATTCTTCTATGTAATTTCCTGGATCGAAAATATACATATCAGTTTTGTTATAGATAATTTTTGAGAAAGATAGAAAGTGAGAGAGAAAGTAGAATTCAAGAGAGGATAAATTTAGTTTATAATTGTTTGCCTTCATGCATTCAGTAATATCCAAGCTATTTATAGCTTGCATTACATGACAAAAAGTAGTAAAACTGAATACAAGATAATGGAAGCTACTTTCATGCAACACAACTGCATGATGTGCTTGTTTGGTTGAGCTTTCTACTGGTTCAAAAGATCTACGAATCTCTACTTGAGTTTTTTAAAGTTGTTTGGTTGGACTTCTGAAATTGTCTATTTTAAATTAAGTAGAGGCTAGTAGAGTTTAAATCTCTACTAGGCAAAAACTCCTCCACAGGAGCTTTTCGAAATAGACCTTTTAAAAAAAAGAAGTATATGACCTATATATCCCTAATTTATTATTATTGACATGGAACGCCCTTATTAAATTAAAACCCTGGAACCTTTTTATATTCTTTATTCTTTGCTTTCTACCTTTTTTTTGTCCCTAAAGTTTGATCTAAAATGTATAAATTTCTTGTAATGATGATCACAAATTGGTTTTCTATATGTGGAAGAGAAGAAATTTAGGTAATTCTTTTGTTGAACTAACTAAGGTTCACATTTCTCCAAGCTTCAATCATGTGGGAAATCAAAATCTTTCTTCTCGAAATATTAGAAGTCGGTCATGTATCGTTTGAGTTAATTGATTAGTCATTGGTGATTTGGTTGAATGTGTTGAAAATGCTATTAATATACTACAATGTAGTTGATTTATGACTGTCCCTGTCTATAGATACTCTTAGAGATGGTCAGAACAACTTCCTGAGCATGGAGGTATATAGATATGGATAAAATATTCTATGTTCTTTTTTTTTTTTTTCTGCTCTATTTCTTTCGTGTAATGCTTTTGTGTTTATTAATTTTGTTTTTCTCTACATGGCTGTACTGATGTTTATAATTGCTTAATTTATAGCTTACAAAGATGTACACGAAATAGAGTTTATAAAACATAATACTTGATTTATGCCGAAAAGGTTTCCATACTGATAGTTAGCCCAAAATTACTTCAAGTGTTATTGGAACATGCCCCCATGTAAGTTCATTCATGTCCATGACACGTTTCTGCTTAGTGGGGCATCTTATTCATACAATTTTGGTGATGTTTAATTCCATTTTAGCGATTTTAATGTTGCTTTACTTGTTCTTGTTTCATTTGCTAATCTTTTTATACTTATGTCTTTTTGTTGGCTAACATGATTTATAATTGAACCTCAAACTTATGGCATGTCATTGTTGTAGGACTTGGCTTGTCAATTGTAGAGCAAAAGCAAAAAAAGTTAGAAATGCCAATCAATCTTCTGATCAATAGATCAAAGACTATGGGGCAAATCGAGAATGCCCAAATTGCCATTATCACATTGATAACAGTGATGTAAGTTGGAACTTTAGCTAATATTAGTGCAATTACCTTACTAAAATCGGTAGAAAAGGATATCCTACTCAAAATATAATGGCTGCATGTTATTTCAATATGTGTTTCACTTTTGCATGGGCTGGATGGGAAGGCTATTTAGGGCCATATAAAGGTGAGCGATATCATCTCCCAAATTTTCGACGTGGAAGGCAACCTAGTGGAAAATATATATATATATATATATTTAATATGCACATTCTTCTTTGAGATGCACTATTGAAAGGACATTTGGTGTTTGGAAAAATAGATGGAAAATATTACATCACATGCCCAGATTCTCATTTACTAAACAAGTAAAAATTGTGATTGCTTCAATGGTTCTTCATAATTTTATAAGAGTTAATACTGATTTAGATCAAGAGTTTAAGTCATATGATGACGCTGAGGATAAACTACCAAGTGATGATGAAGAAGAGAATGTTACTCAAGATGTTTGCGAGGAGCAACATCCTAATCATGAAATGAACAAAGAATGTGATAGTATTGCGACTCTTCTCATGCTTCGAAGATAGCTTATTTAATTTTGAATTTTTTTCCATTTAATTTTTTACTTTTGTATGAGATATTGATCATTTTCCTTTTGTTTAATCTTTTTTTTTTTTTTTTTTGTGTGTGTGTGAAAAGGAAGGCATAAGCCCAGAAACAAGAAACAAAACAAAACAAGAAACAGGTCTGGCAATAGCCACACCATTAGATTAATCTTTTGTTTAATCTTTGACAATGCTTCAACTTAGTTGAAAATTTAATATTTTATGGTAATTTTTTTTAATCTTTTATGTTTATATGGTGAAAGTTTTGAATTTTATTATTATTGTGCAATAGAAAATGTAGTTAACATGTAGAAAATCTTTCAAGTTCAATTTTTTATAAAGTAAAAAAATAATATGTTCTTTTAGTAATTTAATATCTCAGTAGACTTTTTGAGATTTTATAGCCAAACAGTCTACTGCTATAAAAGTGGTTTTTTTTTTTAATTACCAACCAAACAACTATAATTTATTTTTCAAAAACTCTATTTCAATTAGATCTACTACAAGTAAACCTTTTACAAATAGAGCTTTTTTAAAAACCTAACCAAACAAGCCCGAAGAAACAACTAACAATAATGGAAGCGACTCTCATGCAACACAACTGCATGATGAAACAACTAACGAAATTATTTACTCCTAATCTTCTAAAGAACCACTAAGACCTCTAACAACCTGACTCTGACCGAGTCTCCTACTTGACTCAACATGGTGACTTGGACTTGCATGGCTTACATGTAACCTCACACAATAGGCACGTATCAAAGACACAACTTCCCCCAGACATAGTCATTATCAACTTCGATCGTTGATGAAACAAGAATAGTTGCTGATATGAATCCGCTTTGATTTTGTATTGATTCCTTAAGTAGGGGTACTTGATCAAGACTAGAGAATAATTCTTGAGGATCAAACTGTTGGAAAATTCCATCATGTGGGGCCACGCATATAAATATTATTATGCTATCTTTTAGTTAAGCCTAAATTAAAGTGATCTAATTAAGATTTAAAGTTTTAAGGCTTAAGGGTATAATTGTCATGGAATTAATGTGTAGATACCAGAGTGCTATATATAATTTGATGAGGGGCCAAATTAGAAATAGCAAAACCTATAATAATCTGATTATTATATATTAAGGTCATAGTCCCCAAATTACACGATACCTTTTTGGCTTTTCTGTATCCCCATCACTAGAAAAGGAGAGAACACTTTTGTGTCCCAAAGATCATGATAATTTGGAAGATCTAAACCCGTCCACCAACATTCGGCAATAGATTCAGGTACGCTTCTGTATTCTCTTACCTCCCTTTTTTCTTGAATTGACATGTGTTAGTAACATGAATTTAGGGTTTGATTAAGCATAATATAGAAACATGTTTAGGTTAAACTTTTGGGTTGGGTTAATTATGTGCCTATGCATGTTAGATTCGGTATTAATCAAATTACTTTACAAGTGGTATCAAAGCCACCCATGATTGATTCTTGAGAATTTAAGGAATTTTCGGAGATATTTTGTGTTGTTCAACAGACGTTATAAGATATATTGTTTGATATACGTTTGATATATGTTATCTGATTCAATTGGTAGAGAACAAATTATTTTGTATTGTATGTTTTTCTTTTCATGGGTTGATGCAAACAATATTATTTTGTGAATACTATTTGAACTTTGGGTAATAAATCAGATTGAAAATAATGACAATAATTTATAAAATTCATGGATTCAATGCCTGCAAGTGAATGAATTGAATTTGATGTTTGTATATATGTGTTTTAGGGATTCAGACCTTGCATAGCAACGGGTCATTTTGATGACCCACGCGATTGGGTCGATCATACCAGACCCACGCCCACACGCGATCGAGTTGGTCGTTTTGAGTCGGCTACAGCCGTCGCTTTCGGTGGGTTGCGCCGCCATTCAGCATTAACTCTTGGTGAAGGCGTAAGGTTTAAGAGGCAGTGCAACAAACCTAGGGTTGACAGAGATTTTTTTTTGCTTAGGCCCTTCTCTTGAAAATTTGAAATTCTTGAGGGGAATGTTTGTAATTATTCTGGGCCGTTATGTGATTTTGACAAAATATAGGGGTCTATTTGTATTTATTGAACCTTGAGGGGTCTTTATGTAATTTTACAAACTCAGGGGCCGATTTGTAATTATAAAATTGAGGGGCCTTTCTGTAATTTTACAAAATCAGGGGCCGATTTATAATTTTAATTAAAAAAATTCAACTCAAATTCAAATATTTTGTGGTATATATTTTATGGTTAAATAAAGTAGTCCATCATTCTAAATGGGCTAATTGAAACAAGATGTCGCTGAAGTGACATCTCTTGTGTAGATTGTTCATAAGGGATGTTGGATGTTTGTGTGTGTGCAAATTCATGCGGGTATTAGCTAGCCCAAAGGAAGGTTAATATTTGGCCGAATTGCACACACACTTGTGGTGGTAAACATGTGACAATTATAAGGTTTTACATGTGAATAATAAGTCGATCTAAAGATAAATTTATTATTTGATATGAATTATTGTCAATGATTGATCACTACAACAAGAGTACCACTTATAGTTAATATTGTGTGTGTAAATTCATACGGGTATTAGCCGGCCCAAAGGAAGGTTAATATTTGGCCGAATTGCATACACACTTGTGGTGTTAAACATGTGACGATTATAAGGTTTTGCATGTAAATAATAAATCAATTCAAAGATAGATTTATTATTTGACATGAAATATTGTCAATGTTTGATCACTGCAACAATAGTACCACTTACAATTAATATTACTGTCCAAAGACTTGATATTAATATTGTGCTAGGTATCTTGAGATGAGACTTACTATTATTTGAATTTGTTGATTATTGTATTTGGTTATTAATGTGAGCATGTTTGTTTGTTTGTTTTGTTCTCTTTACGGCTAGTGTTTATACTATATCTGCTAATATCAACTCTATATCCATGCTTAATGGGACCAACTTTAAGGATTGGAAGGAGAACATACTTATTGTTCTCGGCTGCATGGATCTGAACCTTTCATTTTGGATTAAGCAGCCCACTTCTCTTACGGATGCAAGTTATCCTAATGATAGGAAGAACTTTGAGAAGTGGGATCACTCAAATCGCATGAGTCTTATGATCATCAAGCGCAGCATTCCGGAGGCATTTAGGGGTGAAGTATCTGAAAAGATAACCAAAGCCAAAGAGTTCCTAGCCGAAATTAAAAAATGGTTTTGTGAAAAATAATAAGGCAGAAACAAGCACGCTTTTGCAAAGCTTGATTTCTATGAAGTACGAAGGCAAGGGGAACATAAGAGAGTACATTATGAAAATGTCTCATATTGCTTCTAAGTTTAAGGCACTGAAACTCGAGCTATCTAATTACTTGCTCATGCATTTGGTATTAATATCACTTCCTACACAATACAATTAATTTAATATCAGTTACAACTGTCAAAAGGAGAAATGGACTATTAATGAGCTTATTTCTTACTGTGTACAAGAGGAAGAGAGATTGAAGCAAGACAGGGCTGAAAGTGCTCATTTGGCTAGCACCTTTTAGGACAACGGCATAAAGAGTGTCAAGTCTGACCATGTTGGTGAATACTATGGCAGATATGACAGTTCAGGTGAACAATGTCCAAGACCGTTTGCTAAATTCCTAGAGGAATGTGAAATCGTCCCACAGTACACCATGTCAAGATCACTTAGCATGAATGGTATAGCTGAAAGGCGAAACCAAACTTTTAAGGATATGGTAAGGAGTATGATTAGTCATTCCTCCTTCTAGAGTCACTTTGGGGAGAAGCATTCAAAACAACAGCTTATATTCTGAACCGAGTGCCAACTAAAGCAGCTACAAAACACCTTATGAGGTTTGGACAGGCAGAAAGCCTAGTCTAAAGCATTTTCACATTTTCACATTTGGGGATATCCAGCTGAGGTAAGGCCTTACAGGCCATATGAAAAGAAATTGGACTCCAAAACTGTGAACAGCTACTTTATTGGCTACTCTAAGCGATCTAGGGATTATAAGTTTTATGATCCCACACTTAGGTTAATTTTTGAGACGGGAACTGCAACATTTTTTTAGGATATTGAGTTTGGGGGGAGAAATAAGGTTAGAGTTATTGTCTTTGAGGAGGAATCAATTTCTATTCCTACTATCGTTTTTGACAATATGTAGGTTTCTATACCTGTCATTGATCAAGAAGCGAATTTGAATCCTCAACCAAACAATGTTGATCAACCCCCTATACAAGATGAGGTAATTGTTCTTGAGGAACAAACTCAATAACCTCAAGAACCAGTGCCATTAAGGTGATCCACTAGAGAAAGGAAAAATGTTATTCCGGACAATTTTTTTTGTATTTCTCCAAGAATGTGAGGAAGACATTGGAATGATGGAAGTTGATCCAATCAACCTCCATCAAGCCATGTAGGGTTACAACTCTTAAAAGTAGATTGATGCAATGAATGAGGAGTATAAGACTATGCAAGACAATAAGGTTTGGGAACTTATCCCATTATTAGAAGGTGCGAAGCCCATTGGTTGTAAATGGATTTTTAAAACCAAAAAAGATTCGAAAGGTAATGTGGAGAGGTATAAGGCTCGTCTTATAGCTAAAAGTTTTACCCAAAAGGAAGAGATTGACTTTAAAGATACTTTCTCTCCGGTTTCAACGAAATACTCTTTTATGACAATCATGGCACTTGTTGTACATTTTGACCTTGAACTTCATCAGATGGATATCAAGACGGCGTTTCTCAATGATGACATTGACGAAACAATTTATATAATGCAGCTAGAAAACTTTGAATTGGGAGACCCAAAGAATATGGTCTGTAAATTGACAAAGTCCGTCTATGGACTCAAGCAAGCTTCCCGTCAGTGGTACCACAGATTTCATCAAGTGATTATCTCGTTTGGTTTTGAGATAAACGCTATTGATAATTGTGTATATCACAAATTTAGTGGGAGTAAGCACATATTCCTGGTTTTGTATGTCAATGACATACCGCTTGCCACAAACGATATAGGCATGTTGCACGAAACCAAGAGATTTCTATCAAAGAATTTTAAGATGAAAGATCTTGGTGACACCTAATTTGTATTAAGGATCCTGATACAACGAGATCGTTGTCGGGGTATTCTTGGATTATCACAAAGAAGTTATATCGATAAAGTGCTCAAAAGGTTTGGCATGCAGGACAGCAAACTAGGTGACACCCCTATCACTAAGGGAGACAAGTTTAGTCTCAATCAGTATCCTAAAAATAACCTTGAAGTTAAGGAAATGCAGAAGATTCACTATGCATTAGCTGTTGGGAGTCTAATGTATGCTTAAGTGTGTACACGTCCAGATATTGCGTACATTGTTGGTATGCTAGGCAGATATTTAAGTAACTCTGAGATGGATCATTAGAAAGCAGTCAAACGGGTTATGAGGTATTTACAGAAAACAAAAGATAATATGCACACATATAGGAGATTGGATCAGCTGGAGATCATAGGGTATTCCATCTCCAATTATGTTGGATGCCAAGACAGTAGGAGATCCACATCAAGCTATATATACATGTTGGCTGGTAGAGTTATTTCTTGGAAGAGTACCAAACAGACACTCGTAACTTCTTCCACCATGGCAGCAGAGTTTGTAACATGCTATGAGGCATCCAACCATAGGATATGGCTGTAGAATTTTGTCACTGGGCTGCGCATTCTAGAGGGTATTGAAAGACCACACAAACTATATTATGACAATAAGTCAACAGTGCTATATTCCAACAATAACAGGAGTTCATCTAGGTCAAAACATATTGACATTAAGTTCCTAGTTATGAAGGAGAGAGTGCAAAGTGGACAGAAATCTATAGAGCACATTTGGACAAACTCCATGATAGTGGATCCGCTTACAAAGGGATTACCACCCAAGATCTTTCATGAGCACACTGCTCATATGGGTGCTATTTTGTATGAGGATATCACATTATAGTGGGAGTTTGTATTATTTTGTATTTTATTGCTTTATGTTTGGTTTTGGATATACTTATGCATTTATGTATTTGAATATTTTTCTGATTAGAAATAAAGTATTCAGTTTATTTCACTCTGTTGCATTGTGTTAAGTATTGATCTCACTTAAGAATAAAGTAGGACTAATTGGAAATCGACATGTGTAGATCATATTGCATGTAATTTCCATGCTACGCATCCATGATTGGTCTATATCATTTGGTTATGTTGCTGTACGTGACCATTGATGGGTTTAGTCACGCTAAATGTGATGAAAATCGCTTTGATCCTATAGCGGCATAATCAATGGACGAGATTGTTCGGATATACCCTAAAATTGTGATAGCAAAATTTTGGAGCTCATAAAGTCATACACATTTGTAAAGTTACATATGCGGCCCAGTGGGAGATTGTTGGAAAATTCCATCATATGGGGCCACACATGTAAATATTAAATGTGTTATGCTATCTTTTGGTTAAGCCTAAATTAAAGTGATCTAATTAAGATTTAAAGTTTTAAGGCTTAAGGGTATAATTGTCATGGAATTAATGTGTAGATACCAAAGTGCTATATCTAATTTGATGAGGGACCAAATTAGAAATAGCAAAACCTATAATAATCTGATTATTATATATTAAGGTTATGACCCCCAAATTACACGATACCTTTTTGGCTTTTCTGTATCCCCATCACCAGAAAAGGAGAGAACACTTTTGTGTCCCAAGGATCGCAATAATTTGGAAGATCTCAACCAGTCCACCAATATCCGGCAATGGATTCAAGTATGCTTCCGCATTCTTTTATCTCCCTTTTTTCTTGAATTGACATGGGTTAGTAACATGAATTTAGGGTTTGATTAAGCATGATATAGAAACATGTTTAGATTAAACTTTCAGGTTAATTATGTGCCTATGCATGTTAGATTTGGTATTAATCAAATTACTTTACACAAACATCAATCTTATATCTCACAAGTTCCTCTTTGGATTCGAAGACTTGAATGTCTTGTTGAACCGCAATCTTGGAGTGCTTTGATGGCTCGAATTAATGCAATATTGTTTAAGCTTGTTCTTCTTGCTTAGCAAATTCCTCTTCATCCGACAAAGAACTATGTCATCAGGTTTTTGATATTGCCTCAACAAAGACAAATCGATAGCAAACTCATGCATGACCCAGTCGCCGTCATATGGGGAGCCATGATTCTCGTAACGAAACCACTTCTTGAATCCAACAACATTCCCAGCAGCCATAATTATGTCCTCATAATCTTCTCCTGCCCAAGTACCTAAACCGACCCTTCTGCAGATTCTGGAACCATTAACGGAGACCTTCTTCAGCTGAATGAATAAGTTAAGAGCCTGACCGTCGTCTAGGTGGTCTCCTCCATACAAATTCCATATTTCCCAGGGCTCTAGAGAGCCGTAGAGATCATATTCTTTGACCAAAGCCTTTTCAAGATCATTGAAGGGCTGCTCTGCTTCTGTATGTGTCATGAAAAGCTTGTTGGATAGGTATTAGGTAGTAAGAGACTAGAACTTGTTTGATTGGGCTTTTGAAAAACTTATATTTATAAAAGATCTACTTACAGTAGATCTATTAGAAATAAAGTTTTTAACAAAAAAAAAAAAAAAATTGGTTGGTAGACTTTTTATTATTTAAAAAAAAAAAAAAAAAAATCTATTTTGAGAAGCACCTTCACATGAGCTTTTGTCTAGTAGAGGTTTAAACTCTACTAGTCTCTACTCAATTTAAAATATACAATCTCAAAAGCTCAATCAAACAATTCTAAAAAGCTCAAATAGACGTTGGTAGACCTTTTTAGGCAGTAGAAAGTTCAACCAAATAATCACTAATTCCTTATCTGTGGGTAGGAATCTACACCCAACTGAAATCGGAAAATCCACCATTGTTGCAGAGAGAAAGAGAAAGCTGTGTTTCTTGAAAAAAGGAAAAAGGTTTGTAACTTGGAAGTCAAGAAATTTTCCAAAAAGACTCTGCTATCATACTTTTGAGTAGTGTACTCGTGTTTGTAAACCGACTGCGTATATATAACATGAAAAAAAGTTTGTTAAAACTTAAAACGATGTCGGTTTATGAAAACTTGTTTCTAAAAGTGAAACTCTCTTAAAACGATGTCGTTTTATGTGGGTTGAGACGTCGGGGTAATATTATTTTATAATATTTTAAAGGGCCCACTATAAACATATCCTCTGAAAGTATACATAAAAATTGATTCTCGAAAGTGGAGGCGAGAGAGGAGAAACAGATGAGATTTTCTGCAAAGATCGTCCACTTCAAAGTAAGTTTTCTAATTCCTCCTATATGTAATTGATTTTGTCATCTGCCAGAAAAAATAAAATTGATTAATAACACTTGTTGTGGAATTGTTTTTGTTTACTGTCTCAGCTTCAAAACAACTCGTTAATTGAAACATTTGTGAGAGAAATATAGGAGACTTTTATCGTTTTCACGATAGTTAAATTTTACATCGATTAGGTCATTAAGAGAAATTTAGTCATCTTCAACCAAAACACCTCCAGATTGAAATTTGTTTCGTTTTTTTGTTTTTTTTTTTTGTTTTTTTTTTTTTTGTTTTAACATACCAAGTGTTGCTGATTTGTGTTGCAAGGGATACAGTTCGAATCCACAATCTCATCTTATATATTCCGGTTCTCCTTAATCAACAAATAATTACGTTTAAAAAATAACTATGTATAACCTTGTCAAAATTAATTAATAGTATACATATGTTATATAACGCTTCTAGAGTCAATGACTCAATGTGAAAAATTACATTGTAGTAAGAATGAATTTTATTAAATAGGGCATTGGTAGGCACATCCTACAAAATGATCAAAGGATGTGAGAGTGAGAGATGGGTTCATGTGAATTAGTAACAGAAATGGTGTCTAAGGTTATTTGAATTGGATCTCCTTTGAATTCTTCAAGTATAACTAGAATATTTCCAAAAGGTTTGAGGAAGGATTGAGGCACATGATACCTACAAAAACACACCAGCAATTATTAGTATTGGTCTAGTTAGTTTTTATATCGCAATTGCAATATAAATATATAGAATAAAGGTAGACGATAATACATACAAAGTCTGTGAAGAATTCCCATTAGAAGTTAGAAATGAGACCCAAAAACGACCAATGCTCTGTCCATTCACCCAAGCTTCACCTTTTCCCATTGTGCTAAGGTCTAAGGCAATCGGATCGTTTCCAATGGGTGCATCAAATACGGTCTGATATATACATACAAGTGTTTTAAGTATGTCACTAATTCAATATAATTTCATAATACACAACAAATTTAATCTCTACCTTGTACCAAGTAAGTGGCTGTTTGGTGGAGAGATCCATTTTGCTCCATTCAGCATTTCCCAACTCTTTTTCAGTGTATATCTCTAACTTCTCCCCCAATAGTCCCACCTGTGTTAGTTAATTCAATATAAAGAGACAAAAAGTGTTATGTTTTTTTTAGCAAGACTAACAAGTTTAATTCGTGTTTAGTTGCTTCTAAATAGAAAAACTTCACCTGATATCCCCACTCATAATTAGTGAAATTGTACAACTCCATCTCCCCACAATGTATTTCCACTTTAGTCAAGCCCGCAAATCTTCTCTCAAGAAAAGCTCCTGAATCCTTCACACAGCACAGCACAATAAAAAGTTTTTAAGTTATACGTATTGTCAATTAAATTGTGTTGAAATTTAAGTACAGCTTACCGGCAATCCAACCATAACGCCAAGTATGGAGATATTGTTCATCCCATCGTATAACACAATTGGAATTTCCATGGTAAATCCCTTGACATCATGATTTCCATGTGCAGCTCCTGAAAAGATCAGCTAAGCTAAAATTTTACAACTAAGTTGAAAGTCAAAAACATCTGATCTGAAGTAATGTCCTGTGTTTCATTTGTTTCAATAATTAGTTTAGAAGTAGTCGATGCATTTTCTATCTAAAAGCTGAAATTTATATTTTATTGTGAGGATGAAATTTACCTGCATATATGTTGTTGACAAAAGCATGTGCAACATGTCCAAGAGACTCAACATGAAGTACTGGTTCAGTGCAAGATGTATTGTGTTGAAAGCTGTTACCAGTATTATGATTTTCAAAATAGTTCCCATGAAATTGATCGGATTAGCTTGAAAATCAAAATGCTATATCATGCGAGTTATTTCTTGTGTGTGCAAACTGTTTTCAGAGAAATGAATATACCTTAAAGTATACCAGAGATAATCGGATTTATCTTTGGTTGTATTCATGTGCTCTAATAGTGTATTGGACTTTAATGAAGTATCTAAGAAGTTTGGAATGTCATCTTTGAATTCTTCCCATCCAACTATTGAAATGAACGTTTGACTTGTCGTTGTTTTTCTCTCATTGTACTCTGTATTTACCTAGCATGACATATATAAGATAAAGACAACGTTTTCTTCCAAATGAGTATAAAATTAGAGAGAAAAGTCGAAATCCAATGTTTTGATGATGCAGTCTGTCATTATATCTTCATAGTCAAGCATAATGTTTGTGTCATATTACATATAATCACAAATGACTGGTGACCAACCTTTGCAGTATTGAAGATTTCAGTTTCACAATCAGGTAAAATACTGATAGACTTTGGAAGCAACTGAAATGTTAAATTTCGAAACTGTACGGTAGCATTTTCTCGTCCGTCATTGTTTACAAGAAACGCAACACATCCCTCCGTTGCATCTTGAAAAACATAGGCCTAAAGTTGTAGCAGATAGATATAGTCATTAGTATTACATCTACTTGGAATGAATCTGAATCTGATAACAAAAGGTAATGAAAGGATTAGAGACAGCACCTCTTGAAATTGACCCAATGAGAAATTAGTCTGCACTCCTTGCAGTAAAGTTGTAGAAGTTAAATTAATTGCAGCATGCAATTCCTTAAGATGTCCCCATTTGGGTTGCCTCTTTAAACCTGTAATTTTATTTCAGTAATTGAACTATTATGTGTCATAAGAGTTGTATATATTAGTATACATATAAATCTGCTGCATACCATATTCATCTAATGGAGCTTGATCATAATAACTTGTTATGACATATGCTGATGCTGTTCTTCCGAAATTTGTTCCTCCATGGTACTAGATTGGAAGTTGAATGTCACACATTATAATGTTATCCAGTTACTAGAAAATAGTTTCAAAACAAAATATAGAGAGATGGTGTTTTCAGAGATAAATACCATATAATAATTTACGTAGCTTCCATTTTTCGCAATAAAAAGCGTGACATGAAATGCTATGTCTTGGGCAGACCGTATGTATGGCTCTCCTCCATACACTTGATAGCTTCAAAAAGAAAAAGGAGCAATGAGTTTATCATATATTTCTTCTTCCATTTATATATCTTCTTTGGCTTTTAGTTTTTCAGAATCAAAAGGAATATGAAGATATAGTGAAAGCATACAATGAAGTCCAATTTTCTGTCCACATTGATGGCTTATTTGGTGAGTTTGGGCCAGTAAAAGTTTCTCCACATTTCATACCATTGCATGTGTTTATCTGCATAAATATTAGAAATTGACAAACTATGTATTCAACTTGTCAACTATATATATATATATAGATTGCAGGTGTGGAAGAAATGGAACTAACCACAGGGTCAGGAGCATCAGCTTGCTTGCACATCACCCATGGCACGCCGGTCTCCAATTCAACCGCCATTTGCGCTGCCCATCGAACATATGACGGTCCTTTTTCTCCAAAAGCTGCTTCAACATTTTGATATTCATTCTCAATCTATATAATAATTAAATTAGTAATTCAATTATTCAATTATATTTTTGGAAATTAGTTTAAGAGATAAGATTCAATTCAACCTGGGAGAGTATTATTGGTCCTCCTTGGGAAGCATATAAACCCTCAGACTTCATCAAATTCACTATTTTGGTAGTGAAATTTTGCATGTAAAACTACAAATTGAATTAATTACACAAGTTAGAAGAATAAAATAGGTTTAGTGAATATTATGAAGTTTAGAGAATGGGAGGAGAGGTGAAAACCTTGAATGGTTCATTATCTGAACGATAGACAATGCCTGGGATATCATGTAACCAAAATGGGAACCCCCTGATCACGTGATATGTTGTGATATGTTGTGAGTAGACGGTTTTTTTTTCTTATCATTAGACAATAAAGAAATATAGAAAAGGAAAGGAAAGTTACCCATAAGACCATTCACTCTCAATGAAGGGTCCAATTCTAAGAGTAGCATAAAGGCCTTGAGCTTGGATTTCCTTGATGAATTTGACCAAATCATATCTGCCACTGAAATCATACTGTGACAGGCAGGCACACAAACACTGAACAATTGTAAAGAGACAAACAAGAGATGACAAATTAAAAGAGACAAATAAAACAAACCTGACCAGGTTGGGGCTCGTGGAGGTTCCAAAAGACATATGTTTGAATCACGTTCAATCCTCCTTCCTTGCCTTTCGCTATCAAAGATGACCACATCTGCATCATCAATCATTTTTTTTCTTCACTCATTATTATCCAATATGTGCTCCGTATGTTAAAACTTCAAAGTTGGAAGCCTAAAAAGTGAATAAAATAAAAATTGGAAAAATATATATATAAATAGTATAAAATTTTATTTTGTAAGTTTAAGCACTCATATAAACTCACCATAATCTCATTAAGCACTCTCAAAAATAAGAACGTACGGGTGGTTATGATAACTTGAGAAATAATCACTTATTTTATAAGTTTAAAGGGCGATATAGTTCTTTAAACCCATTTATTTCATCAATCAAATTTTGATAAATCAGTTGGGGATTGGTTTCCAAAAATAATTTTGGGAGTAACAATTGCATAATTTTTGAAATGTCCAGAATACCCTTATATATCTGTATTAAAAGACAATAATATCCTCATATATATTCTCATAATCACTTGTAAATACATTTTTTTATTTCATTAATTTTATGTTCTTAAAAACCACGTCATTTAAAAGTAAAGTTTAACAAACACATTTACTACTTGCCTAGCTTACGTTTTCTTTAACACAAGTTTGATATTTGAAACAAATAACAACTAACACAAAAAATGCTGTGCTTGTCTTCTGAGTTCTGAGTAATTAAGTTTGGCACAAAAAAGCAGACATGTCGTGGAGGACAAAAGGGAAGAAAACAAAGAGAAAAAGATGGAGCCAACAAAAGTTGACAAAATTAAACAAAAGCTGTTGTTTGCAGCTGGCCCGAACCTACTGCCTACTGCTATTGCGCTACCCGTGATGTAAATTATCAACCACTACTTACTCTATCTCCTATTATTGAACTAAATACTAAAAAGACAATATTTTATATTTATATAAGTTGGTTTGATTCTGTTCTGGTAGATGGAATTCAAAACCTACACTCAAAATAAAACTTTCTCATGGCATGCCAACAAGACAACATAGATTTATTATTATTATTATTATTATTATTATTATTTAATAATATCTATCTATCTATCTATTTAGATCAGGTATTTTTTTTTTTTGAAGTATTTCTGGTATAGGTAGATTTCGAGCTGATAACTTGGAAGTCATTTACCAAAACCTCAAGTTCATCCATCTACCAGCAGAGCTACGCTTATGAGGGCACAAGACAACGAGCTAGACTTGCATGAACATACCCATCTCTTTAATTAATAATAATATTCACATACATATATAGATGATTAATGATTAATGATTAATGAAACTGAACTGATGATGGTTTAATATTTTACGTACCTGAGGAGTGCTACGAGGATAATGAATAGAACCAGAGAAGAGAATTTTATGTTGGCCATCAATAATCAGAGATCTTCCATCGTATGTGACTTCTCCTCCTCCTTCTACCACCGTAACCACCACTGCAACCCACAACCACCACCATATTAACATCTCTCTTCTTCTTCTTCTTCTTCTTCTCTCAAAATAATATATTTATTGAACTTATATACATTTCTGCATACATATGAGATATATATATATATATATATGAGAGTTTTGGTGGAGGGTTGGTGGGTGGTATATATTTGGGCTTTGGCTGTGAAAAGAGAGTTCAAATATTAAAGTGGTTGTTGCACCAATTGACACTTAAAAAGGCGTTTGTGATTTCACTGTCACTTAGCAATGTAGTGATTTAATTCTTATTGTTTTCTTGTGCAAGTAAATATATATATATATATATATGTTGTCGTGCCTCCCATTTCAAGTTACGCGCGGTTGCTAAGACTTAAGCCTACCAAATGCTTTTTGAAAGCAGGCCGCCAAGCCAGTCTTTTTTTTTTTACTTTCTCTTTAATAAATTTTCAAACAAACAATGATAGAGAGTGTTCACGTGAGAGATAATAAGCCAACACATTTACATTGAAAAGATAAGATTCTGATGATCATGATGATTAGGTTGAATAAAATATATTAACTTTAGTCAACTAATCAGCTGTTCTTTTTGGGTTGGATATTAATCCAATGAACATAAACAAACCCAAACCCAAAACCCAGAAATCTAAAAAAGCCCAATTATATTCAAACATATGGATCATGTTTTTGAATTGTAAATAATTTTGTGAAAGTACTAAAATGATTAAAATAAGGGATAATTACCTTGGTGGCCATCGAATTGATGACACACTATCAAAATAGCTATTGGATTGAAAACTTGTTCCAAAATGGCCATTATTGGCGAACTTTGTGACACTAATGGTCATTCCATCAAATTCCGACCAATTCTATCCAATGAGTGGCATTTTGGTAAATAAGGGGATAACATTAATTTATTTTAGATTTTTTTTTGAAATCAATTTTTTCTATTGTTTTTTTAAACGAATAATTATATTTAATGTTTATATATGTATAGCATATCTCATATATATATATATTATTCTCTAGTCAGGACGTATGTCCAACCACAGCCACATGTTTATATATATATATATCTCAAAAAAATTGTTATATATATATATATATATTTCTTTTTTAAAGAAGATTAAGACTACAAAATCTAAAAAATCTAAAAAATAAAGAAGAGACACTCGTATTGATCTAAACCATTTTTTTTTTTTTTTTGAAAAGAATAATTATATTTAGTGTACGTAAATATATATATATATATACACTAAATATAATTATTCTTTTCAAAAAAAAGATAAAATTGATTTCTAAAAAATATTTAAAATAAATTAATATGTCATCCACTTATTTACCAAAATGTCACTCATTGAAAAAATTGATTTCCAAAAAAACATCTAAAATAAATTAATGTCATCCCCTTATTTACCAAAATGCCACTCATTGGATGGAATTGGACGGAATTTGATGGAATGACCATTAGTGTCACAAAGTTCGCCAATAGTGGCCATTTTGGAACAACTTTCTAATCCATTGGTCATTTTGATAGTGTGTCATCAATTTTGATAGTGTTCCAAAATGACCATTTTTGACGAACTTTGTTACACTAATGACTATTTATATTGATTCTTCGAGATATCTTCTTAAAAGTGCATCACTTGTGATCAAAGGGAAAGAGTCTCAGTACAGCACCATTCTGAATTTGGTTAGAAGTATAGACCTGTCTAGCAACAGTTTCTCAAGAGAAATTCCAATAGATGTGACAAATCTGAAAGCTTTGCAGACATTGAATTCATCTCAAAAAAATTTCACTGGAAAAATTCCTGAGAGTATTGATGCTATGGGATCATTGTTAGCGAACAAACGTCACTATACTCGCGGAAGCGTTGCTGGATAAAATACAAACAAACACAATAACAAAGAAAAGATAAGATGAAGAGAATTAATCTAAATCCAATCACACACAACACAAAAATTTACGTGTAAACCCAAATCAGGGAAAAAACCATGGCTGTCAGGGCGACAAGAGAAAGTTCCAATATGTAGTAAATTGTTACAACCACACACTCATGATCTCTCTCTAAATAATACCCCAAACCTAATTACACCCAATGCTCACTTTGAGATCTCTCTAGTATTTGCTATTTTGCTCCACCACCAATAACCTAGTTATTAGGGTCTATTTATATGAATTACAGGGAGTTTAGGCTAAAAGGAAATCCTATTCCTATACGTACAAGAATTACTTGTTCCACATAAATACTAATTCCTATTTATGACAAGTCTTCTTTTAAAGAGAAATCATTTTCCTATTAGAACTTCTAGAAGCAACATTTTTCCTCTTCCATGAATATTTCGTGATTCAATGCATGCTTGTGTTTGACTACGATTCAAGTTGCAGTTGGCCACCCGCTTCCTAAGTCGTGTTGAACTTGATGATCCATGCGCCACATCATCAGTAACCGCTCTCAATACCGTTGTGGAAGCCATAGCGGAGTCCACTGGAGTTTGGACAGCTGTCATTGCGCTGCCAAAAAAATAGCAACGGTGTCCTACCGCTGCCCCTACCACTGCCAAAGCGGCAGCGGTTTGAGCTGTCCGTCGCTTCTCTTGTTCGTGACATCCTCCAAACCTCCCTCAAACATAACCTCATACTCTCAAATGCTCTCACGTCTCCAGGAAGTCTTTGCATTGGTAAATCGTGTTTTGGTAACCATTGGAAATTCAAGCCATATCCAACAATCCTCCCTTATGGCAAGAATTTCAAAACTTGTCCTCAGCTACGATCCTCATCACCAAGAATCCATATACCCACCACTAGGTATAACTACTTAGGAAACAACCATCCCAAGATTTCACCGGCACATGTTGAAATATCCTTGCTAAAAAATTGTGGTGCAACTCCTCACGTTAGGTTCCTAGGGAGTTCGCTCAGCCATCAACATCCTTGTCCACCACACAGCTTGCATCACCTCCTAACCAATGTCAGTGCGCAATTGTGGACCCGCTATTAGCTACATCCTATTCACGGCAATTAGCGGTCATGCCATGAGGATGCTTATGCCCCTTTAGAGGGCATCGTTGCAGTCGTCATACTCAAGAGAGGCGATTGCCGGATCACCCTCTTTAGAGCCCTTAGCTGCACTTGTCTTTATATTTTTACAATCCTTTCAGATGTGTCCAACTGTCCACATCCCCAACAAGTGACTTTCCCTTTGGAGTTCTCCTTTTTCCTGTCAACCAAAAGAACAGAGTTATCAGAAGATTTACCTTCACTTTTTAGCCTCCGTTCCTCAAAGATAAGTTTGTTCGCTACATCTCCAAAACATATGGTTGAACTCCCATGCAACAAGATTGGCTTCATGTGCGCATAGGACGCTGGAAGGGACCGGATGAGTCTAAGACTTTGTCTTTTTCATCAATCTTTACTCCAATCGACTATAATTCTGAAACTATTACATTGAGCACTTCCAGATGATCAGAAATTTTTGTACCTTCAGTCATCTACAGCATGTGAAACTGCTCCTTCAGGTAGAACCGGTTGTAGACGCTATTCGCTTGATACAATTCTTCAAGCCTCTCCCAAAGTTCTTTCGCTGATATGTTCCATGAATATTTACAAGAACGTTCTTGGCTAGGCACAATCGTATCGCACTTGCAGCTCTCTCATCTAAATCCTCCCAATCATCATCGCTCATCTTATGTTTTCCAGAACTACTACTAGCCGTTTCATTATTAAAATCTCCAGAGCCTTCAAGGTTCGCAGGGGTTGACTTACCCTTCAACGCCTTGTGTAAACCGTATTGGATTAATATATCTTTGACTTGAACTTGCCACAAGCCAAAGTTCATCTTTCCGTCGAACTTCTCAATATCGAATCTCATCATCCTTGCCATAAAATTTGTTAAGACCACTACCAAGAAACCGTGACTCTGATACCAATTGTTTGCGAACAAACGTCACTATACTTGTGGAAGCGTTGTCGGATAGAACACAAACAAACACAATAACAAAGAAAAGATAAGATGAAGATAATTAATCTAAATCCAATCACACACAACACAAGAATTTATATGGAAACCCAAATCAGGGAAAAAACCACGGCTGTCAGGACGATAAGAGAAAGTTCCAATATGTAGTAAATTGTTATAACCACACACTCAGGATCTCTCTCTAATAATACCCCAAACCCAGTTACACACAATGCTCACTTTGAGATCTCTCTAGTATTTGCTATTTTGCTCCACCACCAATAACCTAGTTATTAGCATCTATTTATATGAATTATAGGGAGTTTAGGCTAAAAGATAATCCTATTCCTATACTTATAAGAATTACTTGTTTCACATAAATACTAATTCCTATTTATGACAAGTCTTCTTTTAAAAAGAGAAATCATTTTCCTATTAGAACTTCTAGAAGCAACATATTTCCTCTTCCATGAATATTTCCTGATTCAACACATGCTTGTGTTTGACTACGATTCAAGTTGCAGTTGGCCACCCGCTTCCTAAACCGTGTTGAACTTGATGATCCATGCGCCACATCATCAGTAACTGCTTTCGATACCGCTGTGTAAGCCACAACGCTTTCCATAGCAGTATCCACTGGAGTTTGGACCGCTGTCGTTGCGCTGCCGAAAAAATAGCAGCGGTGTCCTACAACTGCCCCTACCGCTGCCAAAGTCGCAGCGGCAGTGGTTTGAGCTGTCCGTCGCTTCTTTGTTCGTCACGTCCTCCAAACCTCCCTCAAACATAACCTCATACTCTCAAACGCTTTCACGTCTTAAGGAAGTATTTGCATTGGTAAATCGTGTTTTGGTAACCATTGGAAATTCAAGCCATATCCAACAATCATTAGAGTCTATTGATTTCTCTTCAAATCAACTTTCTGGTAAAATCCCAAAGAGCATTTCAAGTTTGACTCTTTTAGTCACTTGAACTTATCCAATAATAACTTGTTTGGCGAAATTCGATCAAGTACTCAACTACAAAGTTTCGATGCATCCTCTTTTACTAGGAACGAACTTTGTGGACCTCCACTTCCGAAGAATTGCATTGAGATTGTTCCTCCAACACCTAGATCTGAAACTGGGAATGAAGATGAAGTGGACTGGTTGTTCTATGTAAGCATTGCAGTTGGATTTATTGTGGGATTTTGGAGTGTAATTGGTTCTTTGCTTGTCAATAGAAGATGGAGGTACATGTATTGTCACTTCTTGGATTGCCTTGGAAAAGAACTTGGGAGAGTTGTAAGAAAATGTTGCTAGATCTTTTATGCTTTGTTTTATGTACTTTGATCATCCAATAATTAAGTACTATAATAAACGAGTATATTTTCGTTTCCATTTTTTTTCTTTTGCTTGTAACATCACTTCATCTCATCTATGATGCCACTGCACTTTTGGTTTTCTGGTGTAGTTGGGTTTTCGGCTGTTGGTTTTGTAGTCTTGTTTCTGTTTGCTTTCTTGGGCTGATTTGCTCTGTTTTGGTTTGGCCTTGTCTACCCTACCTCTGGTGCGGTGACTAGCTCGTGTTCCCTGTTCTTTCTCTTTCCCTGGCTTCTTCAATAAACTACTATTCAAAAAAATATCTACTCTTAAAAAGACAAATGTACATATAGTTTGCATTGAAAGCTCATAGATTTCTATTAAATTGATTGATTAGTCAAAGGCAAGGGAAAACTAAACTATCTGCTTCTTTAAAAAGTGTATTTGTCTTCCTTTACCTTGAAAATTATTTAATTGGTTTCTTAAATACAGTTCTATATAATAATTCTATAGTTTGGACAATCTTGTTAGTGTTTTGTAATGTTACTGAATCAGCTATACAACGTTACAAAACAATTAATAGTCCTTGCTATGAAATAAATTGACTGGAGTTGCGTGGACGCTGGTGCATGTAAATATTTGACATTTGATATGATTATGAAATTTAATAAGGTTGAATGGTGAACTAGGAAGCACGGATACTTCATTTGGTGGAGGTAACTCGTATCGAACTCGTATCAAGTTCCGATACTTCCCGGATACTTTAGGATACGTATCCGATACACCAAATGGCGTATCCGTTGACTTTTTCACAAGTTTGACTGGAGGATACTTAGAGGATACTTGAGGGATACTTGGAGGATACTTAGGGGATACTTGGAGGATACGTTTGGGGCAATATTATAATTATTTTAGTATAAAACGGGGTTAAATTATAATTTCAAAATTTTAGGGGTCAAAATGAAACTGTAAAGAAATTTTGGCTTTAATTCCATTGACATGGAGAATAACGGGATACTTGAGATTACAAACCTTTCACTTGATGAACTAGAGTTAGATGCCGAATTATTTAGATCCTTTAACAATGTGAATAATGATAATGATTAGGAATTTAGTATCTATTTTATGAGTTTATTTTATGTATTATTTGGATTTTGTAATATACTATAACTTATGTGATGTATGTTTTATTTGGATTTTCAATTTTGTAATATGTTACGACTTAATTTGGATATTGTAATATGTTAAATTGTTATGGCTTAGGTTGTTATGTGACATGTTTTATTTGGATGATTGAATATGAATATGTTTTGATTTTTGAATGAATTATTAAATATCTTTTTATATATTCTTATTTAAAAAAATATATAAATATATATTATTTTAATTGACGTATCCTGCCGTATCCGTATCCTAGTTTTTTGAGATTTACCGTATCCCCGTATCGTGCCGTATCCGTATCCCGTATCCGTATCCGTATCCGTGCTTCCTTGATGGTGAATAAACTAGCACTTATCATTTTGTTTTCTCAGCGTAATTCATACGTCTCCTGAGCTTGAGACAAGTTAATGGAATTCTGATACGGTCAAGCACTGTGATTGGTTTTATTTTCAAATGTAATTAATTTTCTTCATTGACCTGGAAAATTGGACAAATCATTTTCCTGCCATTAATGAACCCTTGAAAGATAAAACCTCTATGGATATTAGAAAAAGTGTGAGACAAGCTTGGGTGTGTTGTAATAAAATGTTGCTGGATCATCAAATAATTAAGTACTATAGTTAATTAGTAGGGGCTGAATCTTGAATACATGACGTTTTAGCATATATATATAATAGAATTTATTGTGTTTATCATCAAATTGGATTTTCTGGATTCACAAAATGATCACATTTCAAACCATATAATGTTGTGTATTGGATCCAAGTGAAAGTCTTTATTTGTCTCCAAATTAGCTATTTCTTTTTTCTTTCAATTTTCTATTTTTCTACATTCGATAATCTGAGTACCCTATAAATAGTACAGTGCTTATAAGCTTCTCCTCATGCACATTATTTTCCTTAATTTCCCTTTTATTGCAATGAAATTGAAACCAATTAACCATGAGTGCTGTTGTTGCCTTTCTTTTCTTCGAGTTACTTGCCATAGCAACCATAAGGAGCAGAGGGAAGGGGAGGCGTCAGGGCCATGGCCTCCACTTCCTTAATTTTTTTAAATCATTTATACAAATTTATATATTTGCCTTTAAATTTTTATATTGACCTTTCGTAAACTTTTTGTTTTTACCGTACATTGGCTCCCCACAGATAAATTTCTGTCTCCGCCCCTACAACCATCAACATAAGCTTCTGCAATGGGGCGCTGGTGCTATCTACTTGTCTGCAACAACACGACTACCCATGTCATCCTTACGATTACTTGGCTGAAAAGGAAGACAGAGATCTTGTTCATATTTACCTTAATATTGGTTAAAAAAATATTGAACCCACAAAATAATTACATAAATATATATATATATATATGATTGGTGCACTTGAGCTTCAGAAGGAATTGAAGACCGAGCTAGTGCTGGCTGAACTTTAGCTGGAGTTAAACATATCATGAAAAGTCTTGATATCGATGACAGCTTTGATAAAAAATATTCCCAACCTTATCTCAAGAAAGAACCTCTGTCAATATTTTCTAAGATCGATATCTTTCAACGGTTCATTAATGGCAGCAGGAAAATGAAGTGTCCAATTTTCTAAGTCAATGAAGAAAATTACATTTGAAAATAAAACCAATCATGGTGCTTGATCGTATGAGTATTCCAATATTGACACTTGACAGTATATCATTATGTCAAGGTGATCTTGAAAATTAATCTTACGATCATAGTTATATAATGTTACGGAATCATACAAAACTAGACATTTCGTTTTATAATATTTTATAGCTGATTTTGTAACGTTACAAAATAAAAGTTCTAGATTTTTTTTTCAAGACTGTCCGTACTAAAGAATTATTAAATAGAACAGTATTTATGAAACCAAATAATTTTCAAATAGTGCATATATATATATATATAACTGATAATCTTATGTACTACCCCAATGATCTGATCAATTCAATAGAAATTTATGAACTGTCAATAAGCAAATCTACACAATTTGTCTTTTGGCATGATAAGACGAAACGATGTTAAAAATTCAACTGTTTGATTGATATATCTAACGTACAATTGCCAAGGAAATGAGTTGTTTATTTATTTTTATTTTTTTTAATATTCAGATATTTACAAAGGATTAAAATTCAATTGTAGTTTTTATTTTATTTTATTTTGAAAGAGGATTCGAGCTGAGGACCTCAAAGTTACCAATCAACTGTTGTTAAGCGCTTTAAGATCGTGGTTATATATTTCAATAATTGTTGGATATTTGTACAGATAGTATTGCTAAAGAGACAGAAGTTAAAGAAAGGAGACTCAAAAGTATACACCGTCAACACCGGCACCTATTTTAATGCCTCTTGAATTTTGATGTAAAGTAACTATTATTATCTACGTGAGAGTTCACTAGTTATCCCATCAAGACACTATAAATATATCACCATCTGTGTAACCTTCTACATGTAGAATTAATAAAAGTGTATGGTGATGAAACCAGTTATTAGTATGAGTTCAGCTGTTGCCCTTCTTTTCCTTGAGTTGCTTGCCATGGCAGCCATCAACATTTGCTTGAGCAATGGAAGCACTCATGTGGGTTGCATCGAAAGTGAGAGATGGGCACTTTTAAGGTTGAAGAAAGATCTCAACCATCCCTCCAACCGTCTTGCCTCTTGGAATGGTGATGGAGGAGATTGTTGCAATTGGGCTGGTGTTGTCTGCTGTCTGTCACAACTTCATGAGTCACGTCCTTGAGCTGCACCTTGGAAATCCTCATCTCATACGTTACAGTACATCTTCTGATGGTCTTTATCAATCCGACTTGGTAAATGAAGCCGAATATGAAGCTTTCTCGAGGTCAAAATTGGTGGGTAAGTTAAATCCCTCTTTGCTTGATTTTAAGCAATTGATTTACTTAGACTTGAGCGGCAATCATTATGACGGGATTAAAATTCCTACATATCTTGGTTTTTTGAGAAATTGGAAGTACCTTGATCTCTCTTGTGCTAGATTTGAGGGAATGATTCCTCACCAACTTGGAAATCTCTCTAATCTCCAACATCTTGACCTTGGTCAGAATTATTAGTTACATGTTGATAATTTGTCGCGGTTGTCTAGTCTTTCGTCGTTGAAACACCTTGATTTGAGTGATGCAAGCCTTGCAAATGCCTCTGATCAGTTGACGGTAGTGAGCTCACTTCCTTCATTAGTAGAATTAAGGTTGTCAAGTTGTGACTTGCAATACTTTCTTCCACTTCCCATTGCTAATTTATCATCTCTAGTCACACTTGTTCTCACTAACCACCAAAATTTTTATACCCCTTTGATTTGTAGTTGGATTTTTGGTCTTAAAAATGTAGTCTTTATTGATCTAAGTTTTAAAAATTTTGAGTCCAATCCCTGATGGGTTTCAAAACTTGACATCGCTTGAACATTTTGAATTATGTTACAACAATTTCAATCTTTCAATACCAGACGGGTTGTATAGATTTAGTCATCTTAGGTTCCTTTCTCTTCAGCAAAACAATTTGACAGGTACGGTTTCAAGTTCTAATAGTAACCTGACATCTATCGAAAGACTTGACCTTTCAGAGAATAAATTACTTCAATGGAGAATTCCAAGATTGTTTGGAAGACTTAATTTGTAATTTACGGTCAATTATTTTGCCCGATGTCAGATTGAGTCAAGAGATATCCGAAATCTTAAACATTCTATCAGGGTGTATCTCAGATGGATTAGAACCATTGAATTTAAAGAATACTCAACTTTCTGGTCATTTGACCGATCAACTTGTGCAATTCAAAAGTCTTTACTCTCTCACTCTAAGTTACAACTCTATTACTGGTTCTATTCCACCATCTTTAGGAGAAATTTCATCTTTGGCATTCCTAGATCTTTCGAGTAACAACTTGAATGGAGAATTTTCTCAAGTTCATTTTGTTAATCTTACAAGACTATTAGCTTTTTCTATTTCTGCAAATTCACTAACGCTGAAAGTCAATCATGATTGGGTGCCTCCTTTTCAACTTGAAGAGTTAGAATTGAGATCTTGTACATTAGGGAGCCAATTTCCTTCGTGGCTTTATTCACAAAAGCGTTTAACATATCTAGATATATCCAACACAGGAATTTCAGATATCATCCCTGGTAATTTTTGGAAATCTCATTCCCAACTTTCTTATTTAAATCTCTCACGGAGTCAAATCTTTGGGGAGATCCCAACATTAACTTTAGCTACTCGACTTAGTACCATTGACTTCAGTTCTAATAACTTGTCAGGTTCGTTACCAACTATACCATCCGATGTATTTGTACTTGATCTTTCCAACAATGCTTTCTCAGGATCCATTTTTCACTTTTTATGTTCACGGATGAATGGTTCAAAGTATATTCAAGTTCTCAACCTTAGAAACAATTCTTTATCAGGAAGATTGCCTAATTGTTGGATGAATTGGTCAGAGTTGGAAATATTGAATTTAGTTAACAATGAATTTACTGGTAGTCTTCCAACATCAATGGGCACTTTACATCACCTCCGATCATTGCACCTTAGCAAATGCAGTTTCTCCGGAATGATGCCTATGTCACTTAAAAACTGTACACGGTTAGAAGCCCTTGATATCGGTGTAAATGAGTTTGTTGGAAACGTTCCAACATGGATCGGAGAAACATTTTCAAGTATGAGGATTATCAGCTTTGATTCAAATAAGTTCCATGGTTTTTTACCGGTAGAACTTTGTTATCTGGTGTCTCTTCAAATCTTAGATCTGTCTCATAACAATATTTATGGACCCATTCCAAGATGTATTAGTAATTTCAATGCCATGGGGACAATGTATATGGGATATTCTGATACCAACTCTATATTTTATATGGGAAGTTCATATTTTTCTGATGATGAGTTTATCGAGGAAGTGTCTCTTGTGATGAAAGGAACTGCTGCTAAATATAACACCATTCTTAATTTGGTAAGATACATAGATCATATCTTTCCCACAATAATTTCTCAGGCGAGATTCCGACAGAGGTGACAAGTCTTGGTGCATTGCAATCATTAAATTTGTCTCACAATTCTTTTATGGGAAGAATTCCTTCGAGCATTGGCGCCATGAGAGCATTAGAGTCCATTGATCTATCTTCCAATCAATTTGATGGTGAAATCCCACAAAACATTTCAAATTTGACATTTTTGAGTTTCTTGAATTTTTCCAATAACAACATGATTGGGAAAATTCCTTTAAGTACTCAAATGCAAAGTTTTGAGGCATCCTCTTTTACTGGGAACGAACTTTGTGGGCCTCCACTTCCAAAGTATTGCACTGAGATTGTTGCCCCAACACCAAGAACTGAAACTGGGAATGAAGATGAAGTGGACTGGTTGTTCTATGTAAGCATTGCAGTTGGATTTATTGTGGGATTTTGGAGTGTAATTGGTTCTTTGCTTGTCAACAGAAGATGGTGGTACATGTATTGTCATTTCTTAGATTGCCTTGGAGACAAACTTGGTAGTGTTGTAAGAAAATGTTGCTAGATCTTTTATGCTGTCTTTGTTTTATGTACTTCGATCATCCAATAATTAAGTACTATAATAATGAAGAGATTTTCATTTCCATTTTTTTTCTTCTGTTTGTATGCTCGAAGTTAATTATTAGTAGAGGGGCAAAACTAAATCTCAAATGCTTGACGTTTTAGTCATTCAATATATGAAGGAAAAAAAAAAAAAAAGGATTCCTTTGCACTGAAATAATCTTTATTTTTATTTTTAAAAAATAAACTTGATTGCAGTGGCAGCACTCGTGGGTTTGTTGAAGTATAGGTGTTTGATGAAAAGACTAACAATGTGTTCCCAGAAAACAGAGTATAAACTCTAATGAACCATTTCAAGCTTCAAGAGTATTTCATTTCTTGGCAATTCTGTTACAACAGAAATTCCCGCCAGAAATTAATTCTGTTACAACTAACTTTTCCCGCCAGAAGTAGTCATTTGCAACAACTTGACAGGCTGTCATTGAGCTTCACCTGAGAAATCCTCCTTTGAATGAAGAAGCAGAAGCATCTGAGGCTGAATTAGAAGCTTATGAGAGATCAATGTTTGAAGGTAAGATGAATCCCTCTTTGTTTGATCTTAAGCATTTGATTCATTTGGACCTGAGTGATAACAATTATGAAGGACTACAGATTCCTGAGTTTCTTGGTCCTATGAGAACTTTGAGATACCTTAATCTTTCTACATCAGGATTTATGGGAAGGATTCCTCACCAGAAATCTCTCCAATTTGCAATATCTTTATTGGTCTTTCTATGTTGAAGCATCTTGATTTGAGTTATGTAGACCTCAGTAAAGTGTCTGATTGGTTGTTGGTTAGATAAACTTCCTTCTTTAGCAATTTTACAATTGTCATATTGTGAACTCAATCACTTTCCTCCACTACATGTTGCAAAATTTTCCTCTCTTGCCAAGTTTGATCTTTCAAGAAACCTATTTGATAATTCTTTGATTCCTAATTGGGTGTTTGGTCTTGCTAATTTAGTATTTCTTCATCTGAAGAGTGCTAATCTCCGAGGTCCCATTCCTTCTGGTCTTCAAAACTTGACTTCTCTACAACATCTTGATTTATCTGGCAATTGTTTCAATCGTTTCAATACATATTCCCTTTCATAAAGCTCTTAGATTCTAGATATTTCCAAATGTAAATTAGACCATCATTAAAAGAGGATTTATTCCAAAAATAATATGATTGTTTTTATATATAAATTAGGTGTGATAATAATTTAAGGGTGTTTATAAATAATATATATTATAATGAATATATTCATTTCAATGAGGGTGCTATTAGTATTAGGATGAGTGCTTATAGTAATATTTATTTTTTTAATTTTAAACTTATAAAAATGAGGTGTACTAATAGGTTTTATGAGTGTCAATATCTACACCTTCAAAGTTTTTATCCTTGAAGACACAGCTTAACTTGGAAGGAGGCTATATATTTACATAATTCAGTTACCCTTTCTATGTGAGAATTTGTAACATCACTTCATCTCATCCATGATGCCAAATCTATTCTTAAAAAGACAAATTGTATAGTTTGCATTGAAAGTTCATAGATGTCTATTAAATTGATTGGGGATACATATTCTAGTGTTTAAAATCTCTTTCTAAACAAACATATAATTCTTTAAATTATACTTTTCTCAAAACATGCATACATATTCTTTTTCTTTTCTTTTCTTTTCTAAAAATTCTCATAAATAACTTGGATCTAAAAATTTGAAAATCTATCTGAAAATACTTATACTATTCTTCTTTATAAAATCTTTTCCTATAAATCTAATTCAATAGTTAATCTATTTTTTAATTCTAAAAATCTAAATATTTCTTAAATCATATCTAATCATCTGGAAATCTGTTTTCTAAATAAATGAATAAATCATTCATTTCTAATATTTCTCTAAATTATTAATCAAAACAGATATCTTTTATTAAAATGTATCCACTCATAGATCTCATGTGCTCAAATCTGCTTATGGGATTGGGTTCCAACTTGGATTCAACTATTTCTTTCATAAAACTCAATTTAGGATTTATGGAAATCTAATAATTTGTATGTATCTCAATTACTATACCTATATAATTACTTATCTGTTCAATATCCGGTACACCACCGGTGCCCTGCCGGACCACCACCAATTAATAATGAAAATTAATTGGCATTGCTAAGGTTTGGACTTGAGATCTCAAGCCAATAGTTGCAAGTCTTTACCACTTGACTACAACATTTGATATGATATTAATTGAACAATATTTATATATAACCTATATGAATTGTTAGAAATAATAATATTAAAAAAAACCTTATTAGATAAATTTAAATTTATTCAACTAATCAAAATTTTAATTTCGACGACAGATATATATTAAAAAATATTTATTGAAACTTTAATAAAATTATATTTTTAAAAACATATATAGTTGAGTTATTGGTCAATGCTCTATGGTCACGTTTGGTTACATGGTGTAATGGTAATTAGAATGATAATGAAAATGAGAATGAGAAAGGAAAGGAAAATTAAGTTTTTAGTTTAGTTGGAACTTTAGAATTAGACTCTGAATCAGTATTATTTTGTTTGGTTAACAACGAAATGGAATGGAATGGAATGGAGTTAACTGTCTTTTGACTAAAATACCCCTAATTATAAAACATTCATAATAACATGATATATTTTGGATAATAATAATAAAATATAAACATAAATAATATATATATATATATTAATATATACATATATATAAATATAAATATATATAATATATTATAATAATAATACATGTATTTTATTATATAATATATTATTAATATAGAATATATACAATATATAATAATACAATATATACTATATATTATATATAATAATATTATATTATATATGTTTATAATAATATAATATATAGTACATATATAAAAAATATATATTTATATATCATTAATATAATATATAATAATAATATATTATTTTTTAAAATGAGAGTATTTTTGGAATGGAGTTGGGGCATATAAGGGTATTTCTAGAATATAAATTTTAGTTTGGAATGGAAGGGCATTCCATTGGTTTTTTAATGGAGTTGGGGCATATAAAGGTATTTTTGGAATATAACTGAAGTACCCATAGTTGACTTCCGTTAACTCTAACCGTTGACCACAATTTTACCTATTTTATTATTTAAATTAATAATTAAAAAACAAAACAGAAAAGACAAAATATCAAATAATATTTATTATATATTTATTAAATAATATATATTTATAATATTTATATAATATATAATATATATATAGGAAATCGCATCTAATAATATAATAATATATATTATATATATTATATATATTATATTGTATTATATATTTTAAAACATTCATAATATATATATAAAAAAAAAAATTATCTTTAATAATTTTTTTAAACTTTTAATTCCTATTTTCAACACCAAACAAAATCTCGATATGGATTTATTTTACAGTAAGATATCGGTTTTTGAGCAAATTGATATTGAATAAGTAAAATTTTAAATTTAATAAATTTACTTTTAAAACATTCAAAAATAATAATTTAAAAAAAAAAATGTTTATTTATTTTGCACCTTCTTTTTTCATACCAAGAGACACGATAATAATGCAATTAGGCAGATAAATTAGTAATCTGAATCTTACAATTGTTCATTAAATTGCAAGATGCATGCTGAGAAATATCTCCACTGTAGTGAGCGTTGTATTCCAAATCATGCTTATTACAATTGATGTCACGAGTCTGCTATATGCCATGTTTTGTTGGATGGAATGGAAAGAAAGCCATTCCATTCGTTTTGTTTGTTAAAATGCAATGGAATAGTGATTCCATTGGAATAGGGATTTGACCATTTTGGTTGAATGGGCATTTCATCCAAAAACCAATAGAATGCCCTTCCATTCCAAACTAAAATTTATATTTCATAAATACCCTCATATGCCTCAACACCATTCCAAAAATAATATATTATTATTATATATTATATATATAATATAATATAATATAATATATTATTATATAATACATAAATATATTATTATTATACATATATATTATATTATATTATATATATAATATATATTATATTATATAATATATATAATATTAATATATTCATATACATGTGTTATATTATATTATATAAATATATTATTATTATTATATTATATAATATTATATATTATATATATTTATATATATAATATATATTAATATAATATGTATTATAAATAATATATATTATTATTATATATATTATATATAATATATATATATATTATAAGATAATATAATATAATATGTATTATATATAATATATATTATTTAATATATTAATAATATATATAAAAAATGTTAATTATTTGTTGACAGTTTTTAACTGTCAACAATCCTTAACAGTTAGAAACTGTCAACAAAGTTAAAAACTGTCAAGGATTGTTGACAGTTAAAAATTGTCAACAAATAACTGTTAATAAAACTCTATTTTCTTGTAGTGGTATCGACCATATTTCTTTATCTCTTTCTCGGCTACGTACTACTCAATTTTCTCTTTCTCTCTCTAATTCTTGGTCTCTCTCTCAATCTCTCGCCTCTCTATCTATTTTTGCTTTTGTTCTCCTTCTCTTTCTTTTCTTTTTTTCTCTTCTTTCTCTCTTTCGTTCTTTCTCTTTTTTCTGTTTTCTATTTCTCTCCCTCTCACTCTCGGCTTCTCTTCTTTATTTCTTTTCTCCCTTCTTTTCTTTTTCTGTTTTTCTTTTCACGAATCCTCTCTCTCTCTCTCTCTCTCTCTCTCTCTCTCTCTCTCTCTCATCCATTTGCTTTGTATTTATCTTTTCTTATCTTTTATTATTTTTTGGGATAATTACCCCAGTGGCCATCGAATTAATGACACACTATCAAAATGACCATTAGATTGGAAAGTTGTTACAAAATGGTCACTTTTTGCGAACTTTGTGACACTAATGGCTATTCCATCAAATTCTATTTAATTCCATCCAATTTTATCCAATGAGTGGCATTTTGGTAAATAAAGGGATAACATTAATTTATTTTAGATTGTTTTTGGAAATCAATTTTTTCTTTTGTTTTTTGAAACGAGTAATTATATTTAGTGTGTATATATGTATAGCATATCTCATATATATATATATATATATATTATAGTTCTCTAGTCACGAAGTACGTCCAACCACATCCACATGTTTTAATAAGTTCAAATGTTATATATATATATATATATATATATATTTAAGAAGATTAAGGCCTACAAAATCTAAAAAATCTAAAAAACAAAGAAGAGACACGCGTATTGATCTAAACCATTTCTTTTGTTTTCTGAAAAGAATAATTATATTTAGTGTGTGTAAATATGTATATATATATATATACTTACGTACACTAAATATAATTATTGTTTTCAAAAAAAAAGAAAAAATTGATTTCCAAAAAACATTTAAATAAATTAATATGTCATCCACTTATTTACCAAAATGTCACTCATTGAAAAATTGATTTCCAAAAAACATCTAAAATAAATTAATGTCATCCCCTTATTTACCAAAATGCCACTCATTGGATAGAATTAAATGGAATTAGATGGAATGGTCATTAGTGTTACAAAGTTCGCCAAAAATGGCCATTTTAGAATAACTTTCAATCAAATGGCCATTTTGATAGTGTGTCATCAATTCCATGGTCACTGGGGTAATTATCCCTTAAAATAATTGCAAGTACACCATATCTATTTTATTAATACAATACTAAAAACTATTTTTAAAAATGAAAATCATGTTTTAAAAAACCGTGATATGTTTTGTAGCATTTTCTAAAAGTAGTTTTCAAAAGTAAAAAAACGATGTAAATGTGTTTAGTATTGTTTTTAAAATTAGTAAAATAACTGTTTGAAGGAAAAAGTTGTGGTTTGTTTTGAAAACAGTGGAAAACAATAAAAAATTGTTTTTAACTTTTTTGTTGTAACTTTAAAAAAATAGTTTTTTATTTTCAAAAAACAAGTTTTATAAAACGCTTAACCAAGCAATTTAAAGTTGGTTTTTGTTTTTAAAAATAGAAAACTGTTTTTAAAAACAAAACCAAAC